>JABXJD010000166.1:1145000-1167500 GCA_013375575.1 Percina caprodes
GTATAGAGCAGCATATCTCCACCAGACTCCATGTAAATAATCACTACTTTTAGCGTGAATAGAGCAGCATATCTCCACCAGACTCCATGTAAATAATCACTACTTTTAGTGTGAATAGAGCAGCATATCTCCACCAGACTCCATGTAAATAATCACTACTTTTAGCGTGTATAGAGCAGCATATCTCCACCAGACTCCATGTAAATAATCACTACTTTTAGCATGTATAGAGCAGCATATCTCCACCATTTTTCTTTTTTGAAATGAAAGAGCTTTATTAGCATGACAAGACAAAAGCAACAAAAAAGTGGAAAAAACATTAGAAAAAGTGACAAAACATTGGAAACAAACGGCCACTAGAGGGCGTAATGACTGCTTGAACAAACAACCACGTGGTTGTTTTTGGGGGGAGGAGGATGCGGTTCTCACCTGAAGGAGTCGGCCTCTGCGTGGCGGCTGTTGTCGTGCGTGTAGCAGACGCGGTGCGCGGCGACGTCCAGCTGCGTGAAGGCGGTGAGCGGGACGCCGGGCCGCTGGACGCCGTGCACCAGGCCGTGCCGCGGCGTCACCGACACGGCGTAGAGCAGCTCCTCTGGGCGGCCCGACGCGTCCCACGCCAGCAGGACGTCCGTGTTCAGGACGACACGCCCCCCCTCCGCCAGGCGCACCGGCTCGGTCCGCAGCAACAAGTCACCTGGAAGCAGGGGGAATACTTTCTTCATTGGTTGTGCTAAAAGACCATGTGACCAACCATCAAATTACCTTTTTTTTTTTAAAGAAAATTACATTTCTTTACACATATCATAATTTCACGATTTTTTTTTTATCTTTAATATAACAGATTTTACTACATCACATGTCACTTAGCTGCGATATATATATATACATATATATATATATATATATATATATATAGGTGAATGAAGAGGAGAAGGAGGAGGAAGAGAAAGGAGAATGAAGAGGAGGAAGGAGGAAGAGGAGAAAGGAGAATTAAGAGGAAAAAGAGAAAGGATAATGAGGAGGAAGGAGGAAGAAGAGAATGGAGAATAAAGAGGAGGAAGAGAAAGGAGAATGAAGAGGATGAAGAAGAGAAAGGAGAATGAAGAGGAGGAAGGAGAAAGGAGAATGAAGAGGAGGAAGGAGAAAGGAGAATGAAGAGGAGAAAGAGAAAGGAGAATGAAGAGGAGGAAGGAGAAAGGAGAATGAAGAGGAGAAAGAGAAAGGAGAATGAAGAGGAGAAAGAGAAAGGAGAATGAAGAGGAGGAAGAAGAGAAAGGAGAATGAAGAGGAGGAAGGAGAAAGGAGAATGAAAAGGATGAAGAAGAGAAAGGAGAATGAAAAGGATGAAGAAGAGAAAGGAGAATGAAGAGGAGGAAGAAGAGAAAGGAGAATGAAGAGGAGGAAGGAGAGAAAGGAGAATGAAGAGGAGGAAGGAGAAAGGAGAATGACGAGGAAGAGGAGATTATTAATCATTCATTGGCTGCGGGGCCGGTGGTGTTTCTCCTGCAGGATCAGAGCGCTGCAGCCAGAAGGCCGCGCTGTGTTCACCCGACTGGCAATGCTACCACGGCAACGCTGCCACGGTAACACTGCCACGGTAACACTGCCACGGCAACGCTGCCACGGCGAGGGACGCTGAATAATCCATGAACCGCGGCCGCCACGTTTCCTACAGCTGAGACAACTGTAGACTCTTCTTATTACATGTGGAACCAGTCAGAGAGAAGAGGAGGAAGAGGAAGGAGGAGGAAGAGGAGGAAGAGAAAGTAGGATGAAGAGGAGGAGGAGGATGAAGAGGAGAAATGAGGAAGAGGAGAAGGAAGAGGAAGGAGGAGGAAGAGGAGGAGGAAGAGGAGAAAGGAGGAAGAGGAGGAGGAGGAAGAGGAGGAAGAGAAAGGAGGAGGAAGAGGAGGAGGAGGAGGAAGAGAAAGGAGGATGAAAAGGAGAAATGAGGAAGAGGAGAAGGAAGAGAAGAGAAAGGAGGATGAAGAGGAGAAAGGAGAATGAAGAGGAAGAGGAGGAAGAAGAGGAGCAGGTGTAAACCCTAACCTCAGCCGTGACCTCTGACCTTTGTGCACGGTGTGGACGGAGATGAAGAAGCTCAGCGCCGGAGTCTCGTGGTCCAGGTCGCTGAGGGTGAAGCGGAAGCTGTCGTGACCCTTGAACCCGGCGGGGGGCCCGGGGGGGGCCAGGGGGGGTGGGGGGGGCAGGGGGGGCCCGTGTGCGTACCACAGACGGTTCATCTCCACGTCGTCCTGAGTGAAGTTCTGACCCGGGGACAGGTCCGTCCAGCCCGAGTCCGCCTGCAGACAGACCTCATTACTCTCAAATACACAATGAATACACAAAACCAGGTCCTCTGATCCGGTTCCTGAATGTCCTTTGATCTGGTTTCTAAATGTCCTCTGATCTGGTTCCTGAATGTCCTCTGATCCGGTTCCTGAATGTCCTTTGATCTGGTTTCTAAATGTCCTCTCATCTGGTTTCTAAATGTCCTCTGATCTGGTTCCTGAATGTCCTCTGATCCGGTTTCTAAATGTCCTCTGATCCGGTTTCTGAATGTCAGATCTGGTCCTCACAGAGAAACACATCCTCACCTTGAGCTGCAGTTTGCCGAAGCGCGGCGCCGCGTTCAGGAAGTAGAACAGCTGATCGGAGGGCGAGTCCAGGTCTTCGGCCTGCAGAGCCACGCTGGAGATCACCCGCCGCTCCCCCGAGTCCACCTCCAGCCCCGCGTTCCTGGTTAAGAAAACAGTCACTGTGTTCACATGCACGATAATATACGCTGTTTACGTGGATAATGAAAGTGAATATTCCTCTAATGGGGTTTGATGATGTTAAAGGGCCCATGGCATGAAAATGTCCCCCCCCCCCCCACAACCTGCCTATGGCCCCCCAGTGGCTAGAAACAGTGATAGGTGTAAACCGAGCCCTGGGGATCCTGCTCTGCCTTTGAGAAAATTAAAGCTCAGATGGGCCGATCTGAATCTTCCCCTTATGAGGTCATGAGGGGAAAGGTTACCTCCCCTTTCTTATTTTTGTCCGCCCAGAGAATTTGGCCCGGCCTATATAAAGAGACTTCAGATACAGTATTAGGGACCACTAAGGTCTATATAAAGAGACTTCAGATCCAGTATTAGGGACCACTAAGGTCTATATAAAGAGACTTCAGATACAGTATTAGGGACCACTAAGGTCTATATAAAGAGACTTCAGATACAGTATTAGGGGACCACTAAGGTCTATATAAAAGAGACTTCAGATACAGTATTAGGGACCACTAAGGTCTATATAAAGAGACTTCAGATACAGTATTTGGGACCACTAAGGTCTATATAAAGAGACTTCAGATACAGTATTAGGGACCACTAAGGTCTATATAAAAGAGACTTCAGATCCAGTATTAGGGACCACTAAGGTCTATATAAAGAGACTTCAGATACAGTATTAGGGACCACTAAGGTCTATATAAAGAGACTTCAGATACAGTATTAGGGACCACTAAGGTCTATATAAAGAGACTTCAGATACAGTATTAGGGACCACTAAGGTCTATATAAAGAGACTTCAGATACAGTATTAGGGACCACTAAGGTCTATATAAAGAGACTTCAGATCCAGTATTAGGGGACCACTAAGGTCTATATAAAAGAGACTTCAGATACAGTATTAGGGACCACTAAGGTCTATATAAAAGAGACTTCAGATACAGTATTAGGGACCACTAAGGTCTATATAAAGAGACTTCAGATACAGTATTTGGGACCACTAAGGTCTATATAAAGAGACTTCAGATACAGTATTAGGGACCACTAAGGTCTATATAAAAGAGACTTCAGATCCAGTATTAGGGGACCACTAAGGTCTATATAAAGAGACTTCAGATACAGTATTAGGGACCACTAAGGTCTATATAAAGAGACTTCAGATACAGTATTAGGGGACCACTAAGGTCTATATAAAGAGACTTCAGATACAGTATTAGGGACCACTAAGGTCTATATAAAGAGACTTCAGATACAGTATTAGGGACCACTAAGGTCTATATAAAGAGACTTCAGATACAGTATTAGGGACCACTAAGGTCTATATAAAAGAGACTTCAGATCCAGTATTAGGGGACCACTAAGGTCTATATAAAGAGACTTCAGATACAGTATTAGGGGACCACTAAGGTCTATATAAAGAGACTTCAGATACAGTATTAGGTGACCACTAAGGTCTATATTCAGATCCAGTATTAGGGACCCCTAAGGTCTATATTCAGATCCAGTATTAGGGACCCCTAAGGTCCTTTAACGTTATGTTTCTAACATTAAAACCCCAAGTCTTACTCATGTTTATGAGCATCTCCTGCAGAAATTGCATTTTTTCAATTGAAAAATCCAACATTTTCATGTGGAAGGAGGCCTCCCCCCCCTCTCCCACCACCTCCCCCCTCCCACCACCTCCCCCCCTCCTCCCTCCATCCCCCTCCCCCTCCCTCCCTCCCCCCCACCAAATAGTCTCCCACAAACCAAGGGAGAACTCTGCACAATCAGGATGAAAGTTTGTGTGACAGCAGGTTTTGTCCAGCGGGATCATGGAGATCTGGGTGGTGTTGTTTGGTGTTAGGTGGTGTGGGGGTGTGTGTGTGTGTGTGGGGGTCAGGGGGTGAGGGGTGAGGGGGAGTGAGGGGGTGAACATCAGAAAGCGTCTGGCTGCTTCCTCACTTGGAACTAAAATCCACGCAGGAGAGGAAGCTGTCCGTCCTGCAGGAACGCAGAGACAAGACAAGGAGGCGGCATCTGCCAAGTCTGAGCGTTACTTCTGCCTGGGCGGCTGTACAGGACCGGCTCGGCCGCCCCCCCCCCCCCCCCCCCCCCCCCCCCGGCCCCGCACCCGGACAGCTGATCTGGGGACACGCACGTGTTCAGAGCCGACACGGAACAATCCGGTGCCCTAGGCAAGATTTAAATGTTGGTTTTTGACACTTTTTTTCAACATTTGCTCCCAAATTAACATAATTATTATTATAATAAAATTATAATTTACTCTTCATCGCACAATTGCCTCAACCTGTCTATATTGTTTCTGTTGTAGTGTGTATATATTAGTGTGTGTATATATTAGTGTGTGTATATATTACTGTGTGTATATATATATATATATATATATATATGTGTCAGTGTGTGTGTAGATATTAGTGTGTGTGTGTGTGTGTGTGTGTGTGTGTGTGTGTGTGTGTGTGTGTGTATGTGTGTGTGTGTATATTAGTAGTATATATTACTGTGTGTATATATATATATATTACTGTGTATATATTAGTGTGTGTGTGTATTAGAGCATATATATATATATATATATATATATATATATATATATATATATATATATATATATATATCTCAATATTTAAGCTGCTTTTCCAGGTTTTTGTCGCTTTTGTATGACTTTTAGTCACTTTTTTCAAAACTTGAAAAAAGTAACTAACTTTTCATTACTCTTAAAGATGGGCCGCGGGGTGGAGGGCGAGCGTGAGGGGGTGCAGGGCGAGAGGGAGGGGGTGCAAGGCGAGCGTGAGGGGGTGCAGGGCGAGGGAGGTGCAAGGCGGCGTGAGGGGGTGCAGGGCGGCGTGAGGGTGCAGGGCGGCGGGAGGGTGCAGGGCGAGCGTGGTGGGGCGGCGGGAGGGTGCAGGGCGCGTGAGGGTGCAGGGCGGCGGGAGGGGTGCAGGGCGAGCAGGAGGGTGCAGGCGAGCGTGAGGGGTGCAGGGCGGCGGGAGGGTGCAGGGCGGCGTGAGGGGTGCAGGGCGGCGTGAGGGGGTGCAGGGCGAGCGGGAGGGGTGCAGGCGAGCGGGAGGGTGCAGGGCGGCGTGAGGGTGCAGGGCGAGCGTGAGGGGGTGCAGGGCGGCGGGAGGGTGCAGGGACAGAACGGGAACCCAGCGAAGGATGCAAATTCCTAATTCGTTCAAATGAAAATATTATGGGTGGAGGAGGAAAAGGAGGGGGGGGGGGGGGGGGGGTAACAGATTGCTGTAGACAGCCACTCAAGCAAAGAGACCGGCCACATGTGCACACAGAGGTTTGCCCTGTCCTCCCCGTCTGTCCCCCTCCCCCCATCCCTGCCTGCTGAGCTAAATTTGGAGTGCTGTCAGTAGCGAGAAAATACACCGTGTTAGTTTAATTATAATTAATTCATTAATTAATACTCTTTATTGAAATTACAATTTACACACTGTTGTTATGACACACACACACACACGCAGAGATGTCAGAGTGTGGGGGAGGAAGGCCCGTAGCGATTGTTGGGGGTACGATGCCTTGCTCAAGAGCGCTTGCTCACTCCACCACCATACTTCGGTCCATATGAGGACTTGAACCAGCGACCCTCCGGCTCCCAACCCAACTCCCTACTGCCCCCCCTCAATTAATAAAGGCTCAATCACATCAGATCAGAGGTGAACCACAGAGAGCGGAAGAGTCCTGTTCAAAGCGCACACACACACACACACACACACACACACACACACACACACACACACACACACACACACACACACACACACACACACACACACACACATTAACACAGTCATTAATATTCAATCAATAAAGGCTCAATCACATCAGATCAGAGGTGAACCACAGAGAGGAACTCATCCATTCATCCAATAACAATCCACGCATTCGTTAATAATAAAAATAATCGTTAGTGTCAGGTGATTCCTGATATTAATAACCTGAAATTACATGAAATGTCTGCCAGCAGCTTTCTGTCCACAGCACGGACCTCTGCATCTGTCGGCCGTTAAATAATCTCTCACCCTGACCTAGAACCTCACACACTCGCATATTTCCAGAAATATCAAATTAACAAGCATTAATCACCAAATCCTCACATCTGTGTGTGTGTTTGCGCGTGTATGTCTGTGTGTGTGCATGTGTATGTCTGTATGTACGTGTGTGTGTGTGTGTGTGTGTGTGTGTGTGCATATGCATGCGTGTGTGTGCGTATGTATGCGTGTGCGCATGAGTTACTTGTGTGTGTGTGTGTGTGCATGTGTGTGTGTGTGTGTGTGTGTCTGTGTGTGCGTGTGTGTGTGTGTGTGTGTGTGTCTGTGTGTGCGTGTGTGTGCGTGTGTGTGTGTGTCTGTGTGTGCGTGTGTGTGTGTCTGTGTGTCTGTGTGTGAGTGTGTGTGTGAGTGTGTGTGTGTGTGTGTGTGTGTGTGTGTGTGTGTGTGTGTGTGTGTGTGTGTGTGTGTGTGTGTGTGTGTGTGTGTGTGTGTGTGTGTGTGTGTGTGTGTGTGTGTGTGTGTGTGTGTGTGTGTGTCTGTGTGTGTGTGTGTGTGTGTGTGTGTGTGTGTGTGTGTGTGTGTGTGTGTGTGTGTACTTGAGTAGTCGTGGTTTCTGGTCGTTGACCGGCAGCACGGTGACCTGAGCCGTCCCCTGGACTGTGTGGACGCCATCTGTCAGCCGCAGAGACACGGCGTCCTTCAGGGTTTCTGTGTCATCGTGCATGTACACGATCTTCATGCCTGCAGAGTGAGGAAGAGGAGGGTGTGGGGGTGTGTGTGTGGGGGTTGAATCAGTTATAAATGTAGCGCTTCTCTGATCTTTCCATCTTTGTTTCTTTCACTTATTTGTTTTGACTCTAAAAGCACAGAATATAAGATAAGATATATATATATATATATATATATATATATATATATATATATATATATATATATATATATATGTGTGTTCAGAATGCACCTGAACACACCTCCCTGTAACACCAGCACACCCAGAATGCACCTGAACACACCTCCCTGTAACACCAGCACACCCAGAATGCACCTGAACACACCTCCCTGTAACACCAGCACACCCAGAATGCACCTGAACACACCTCCCTGTAAGACCAGCACGCCCAGAATGCACCTGAACACACCTCCCTGTAAGACCAGCACGCCCAGAATGCACCTGAACACACCTCCCTGTAAGACCAGCACGCCCAGAATGCACCTGAACACACCTCCCTGTCAGACCAGCACGCCCAGAATGCACCTGAACACACCTCCCTGTAAGACCAGCACGCCCAGAATGCACCTGAACACACCTCCCTGTGAGACCAGCACTCCCAGAATGCACCTGAACACACCTCCCTGTAAGACCAGCACTCCCAGAATGCACCTGAACACACCTCCCTGTAAGACCAGCACGCCCAGAATGCACCTGAACACACCTCCCTGTAAGACCAGCACGCCCAGAATGCACCTGAACACACCTCCCTGTCAGACCCGCACGCCCAGAATGCACCTGAACACACCTCCCTGTAAGACCAGCACGCCCAGAATGCACCTGAACACACCTCCCTGTAAGACCAGCACGCCCAGAATGCACCTGAACACACCTCCCTGTAAGACCAGCACGCCCAGAATGCACCTGAACACACCTCCCTGTCAGACCAGCACGCCCCTAGGCGCCAAGTCCAAGATAGCGCCCTATCAGTTGTACATATTGTCCCATTGTATGTTTTTAACTGTGTAACAAATTAACGGGTAAAAATAAAGTAACTTGAACCTGAATCTGATACACAACCCTTCGACCCGTCGACTTAGCGACCCGTCAGCGGTTTTTCTCACCTTGTCGGAGCTCCTGCAGGGTGAAGGAGGTGACGGGGAGGCTCCTCTGCAGGAGCTCGGCTCCCATCTCCGTGTAGAGGCCCGTCTCCGTGCCGTAGATGCCGTTGATCAGCCGGCCGTGAGCCGGCGGCTGCACCAGCGTGAAGGTCAGGACGTCCGGGGGAGCATCCAGGTCAAAACCATTCAGGACAGACGGAGTCAGCTCCCTCAGCCCGCCCTCCTTCACCTGCAGGAGGACAGGAAGGGATTAGTGGTCCCTAATACTGGATCTGAAGTCTCTTTATATAGACCTTAGTGGTCCCTAATACTGTATCTGAAGTCTCTTTATATAGACCTTAGTGGTCCCTAATACTGGATCTGAAGTCTCTTTATATAGACCTTAGTGGTCCCCTAATACTGTATCTGAAGTCTCTTTATATAGACCTTAGTGGTCCCTAATACTGTATCTGAAGTCTCTTTATATAGACCTTAGTGGTCCCTAATACTGGATCTGAAGTCTCTTTATATAGACCTTAGTGGTCCCTAATACTGTATCTGAAGTCTATTTTATATAGACCTTAGTGGTCCCTAATACTGTATCTGAAGTCTCTTTATATAGACCTTAGTGGTCCCTAATACTGTATCTGAAGTCTATTTTATATAGACCTTAGTGGTCCCTAATACTGTATCTGAAGTCTCTTTATATAGACCTTAGTGGTCCCTAATACTGTATCTGAAGTCTCTTTATATAGACCTTGGTGGTCCCCTAATACTGTATCTATCTCCATTTCTAGCCACTGGGGGGCCATAGGCAGGCTGGTGGAACTCATAATAATTTAAAAAAACCTCATTTATCACTCTTTATCACTCGTAATCAACGGAAGTACACATCCAGGACCAAACCATCTGCTCTCTATGTGACGCCGTTCTGAGACTCTGTTCACTTCAGGAACCATCAACAAACTTCGAGCTAGCAACGTCACACGCTGAAAAAGTCAAGTTTTGAAGAATATTTTGGGTGATGCAACAATGCAGCCTGCTCGGTTCTCTCTGGGAAGGATCGTATAGAGCTATCAAGATTATGTGGAGGGCGTCTCCTCTCTAACGGGGACGTTCTGGGACTGATTGGTGGGATTGATGTGGACTAAGTCCACTCAGAGATACTCTGGTAAGAGCTAATGAGGTGTAACAATAGTTACGAATTGTAACTACAGATTCTATGAGTATAGGCGTGGCCCTCTAAGAGCTGACGCTTGTATGCTAACCATAGATGCTAACTACTCGTCCCAACGTTATTCTTGAGGCGGACGTACGGTGAAGTTGGCGAGCAGAAGCGAAGGCGCCTCGTCATTGGTCGGATTAATGATGATGTAGAAGGGGACGGGGGCGGAGCGGTGCAGCCCGTCACTCACACTGACGGACAGCTGGTCCACAGTCGGCTCCGCCCCTTTGCTCTCTGATTGGACGTAGTTGATGAAACCTGAGGTCAGGTGGAGGAGACTGAAGGATTCTGGGACAAAAGAGTTACACCAGGGTCAGGTCAGGTGTGATCAAAACACACACACACACACACACACACACCCCCAGACCCCCAGACCCCATCCTACTGACCGAGTGGGACTCCGGCGTTGCTCTTCTCGGAGCCGGGGGCCGGCAGCGTGTTCTCCAGGAAGCCGTGCAGAGGACGCGTCTCCAGGTGGAAGGTCAGCTGCTCGGGGGGGCTGTCGGGGTCCGAGGCCCCCAGGACCCCCCCACACAGACAGGCCGAGGATCCTTCGTCCACCACCAACATGGACTCACCTGAACCAACACACAGCGAACACGGGTCACGCAAACGTTTTAATCTTTGTTATCACGTGTCAGCAGTGTTATCATCCATCCATCCATCCATCCATCCATCCGTCCATCCATCCATCCATCATTATTCATCCATCCATCCATCCATCATTATTCATCCATCCATCCATCCATCATCATCCATCCATCCATCCATCCATCAGTCCATCCATCCATCCATCATTATTCATCCATCCATCCATCCATCACTCGTTCGTCTTTCCGTCCGTCCATCATCATCCATCCATCCATCCATCCATCCATCATTATTCATCCATCCATCCATCCGTCCATCATCATCCATCCATCCATCATTATTCATCCATCCATCCATCCGTCCATCATTATCCATCCATCCATCCATCCATCTGTCCGAACATCCATCCATCCATCCATCTGTCCGTACATCCATCCATCCATCCATCCATCCGTCTGTCCATTCATCCGTCCATCCATTATCATTCATCCATCCATCATTGTCCATCCATCCATCAGCACCCATCCATCAGCATCCATCCATCCATCAGCATCCATCCGTCCATCTATCCATCCATCCGTCCAACCATCCATCCAACCATCCGTTCTTCATCCATCTATCCGTCTATCCATCCATCCAACCATCCATCTATCTATCAGTGCATCCATCCATCCGTCCATCCATCTGTGCATCCATCCCTCCTGTCAGCTGCTAATGAATCCATCATCTTACTTCTTTCTTCTGTTAATTAACGAACACAATCACCTCTGGACCTGGATCCTCCATAGTGTCTCTGTGTGTGTGTGTGTGTGTTTGTGTGTGTGTGTGTGTCTGTGTGTGTGTGTGTCTGTGTGTGTGTGTGTCTGTGTGTGTGTGTGTCCCTGTGTGTGTGTGTGTGTGTGTGTGTGTGTGTGTGTGTGTGTGTGTGTGTGTGTGTGTTTGTGTGTGTGTGTGTGTCTGTGTGTGTGTGTGTCTGTGTGTGTGTGTGTGTCCCTGTGTGTGTGTGTGTGTGTGTGTGTGTGTTGTGTGTGTGTGTGTGTCTGTGTGTGTGTGTGTCTGTGTGTGTGTGTGTGTCCCTGTGTGTGTGTGTGTGTGTGTGTGTGTGTGTGTGTGTGTGTGTGTGTGTGTGTGTGTGTGTGTGTGTGTGTGTGTGTGTGTGTGTGTGTGTGTGTGTGTGTGTGTGTGTGTGTGTGTGTGTGTGTGTGTGTGTGTGTGTGTGTGTCCCTGTATGTGTGTGCGTATGCGTGTGTATGTTTGTGCGTATGCGTGTGTGTGTATGTGTGTGCGTATGCGTGTGTGTGTGTGTGTGTGTGTGTGTGTGTGTGTGTGTGTGTGTGTGTGTGTGTAACAACAGACAGTCCTGGATCTTGCTGATAAACTGAAACCATAAACAAGGTAAAGCTTCCTCGCGTTTCTCTGCGCTAATGCTCTTACTCTCCGTCTTTATACGCTGCTAATTAATTAGACCACGACCACCCCCGTCCCCGTCCCGTCCCCCGTCCCCGTCCCCGTCCCCCGTCCCCCTGTGCTGCCGGCCAGGCGGCGCGGCTGCAGGATGAATGAACGGCGAGATACGCCGGAGGATTAGAGTTCTCCTCCTGCCGGTAATCCGGCGAGCGAGACGGCGAGAACACGTCGCCTAATGTGGCCGAAGGATTCTGCTTTTGTTTTGAAAAGACGATCATTGTCCGCCGTCTCCTGGGTAACACACACATAGACACACACACACACGCACACAAACACACGCACACAAATTATCACTTGTGTGTGTGTCTGTGTGTGTGTGTGTCTGTGTGTGTGTGTGTCTTTGTGTGTGTGTGTGTCTGTGTGTGTGTGTGTCTTTGTGTGTGTGTGTGTCTGTGTGTGTCTGTCTGTCTGTGTCCCTTTGTTTGTGTGTGTGTGTGATTGTGTGTGTCTGTGTGTGTGTCTTTGTGTGTGTGTGTGTCTGTGTGTGTCTGTGTCTTTGTGTTTTTGTGTGTCTGTCTGTCTGTGTCCCTGTGTGTGTGTGTTTGTGTGTGTGTGTCTGTGTCTTTGTGTGTGTGTGTCTGTCTGTCTTGTTGCCAGCGTGTCAGGCCGGGCTAACGAGGATGGCACTGACGTGTTTTAAGTGAAATCTGCCCATTGTCTGCTGGTATCACACACACACACACACACACACACACACACACACACACACACACACACACACACACACACACACACACACACACACACACACACACAACAATTCACCCAAAATGCAATGTGCAAACAACGAGACGCAGCCAAGACGAGTCTGAGATTTATCTCTAAAAGTTCTTCAGGAAGTTTTCTAGGAATCATGTCTGAGAATTAAGATGATTTTATCTGGTATTTTATTTTGAAGGAAACGTCTCAGTTACACATACTGTAAACAAAGGAAGAACTACCTAAAGGTTAAAGTCGACTCCAGAAAAACGTGATTAACTCAAAGCATAATCAGCCAAAGCCTGTAATTGGGGGGCATTTTTCAAATACGCCTCCCAAAAAAGTGAGTTCTGACGCATCTTTCAATGTCTTTTTCACATTTTTGTGTCGCTTTTTAAGACAAATTTTGGATCACGTGTAACGTTTTGTGGATGGCTTTTCTAATCTTTCCTGTTTTAGACAATATTGTCACTTTGCAGTGTTTTGGACTTTAGGACAATATTGTCACTTTTTGCAGTGTTTTGGACCCTTTTTTAGGACAATATTGTCACTTTTTGCAGTGTTTTGGACCCTTTTTTAGGACAATATTGTCACTTTTTGCAGTGTTTTGGACCCTTTTTTAGGACAATATTGTCACTTTTTGCAGTGTTTTGGACCCTTTTTTAGGACAATATTGTCTTTGCAGTGTTTTGGACTTTTTAGGACAATATTGTCACTTTTGCAGTGTTTTGGACCCTTTTAGGACAATATTGTCACTTTTTGCAGTGTTTTGGACCCTTTTTAGGACAATATTGTCACTTTTTGCAGTGTTTTGGAAGACAATGTTGTCACTTTTGCAGTGTTTTGGGTACTTTTTAAGACATTTGTTGTGGGGTTTAAATTAAACACACACACACACACACACACACACACACACACACACACACACACACACCCTTTCCCAGTCATCCCACTGTAAGTCTCTGTGGTCACTGGTCTCCATTGATAACCACAGAGCTTCTCCAATCCCTTTTCTTGGCTCCTACTCCGGCGAGAACTATCCCCATGTGTGTGTGTGTGTGTGTGTGTGTGTGTGTGTGTGTGTGTGTGTGTGTGTACATCCCACCAACGCCCCTGTGTGTGTGTTGGACTGATAGGTGACGGCGTGTTGTCGGGGTCAGAGCTGCTCCGCTGCATTAGGATTGTCGGCAGTGAACACACACACACACACACACACACACACACACACACACACACACACACACACACATATTGAGATGTTCTCTGCTTCCAGACAATGGCGTTGAGACAATAAAATCTCACCCAGAGTGACGACGGGGACTTGGTTGTTGACAGGAAGTATGGTGATGTTGAGGTCGTACACAGGAAGCGTGCCGTGGAGGGGCACGGGCGGGGGCGGGGCATCGCCGTGACAACAGCCGTCCGTCCCTCCAGCCTCGCCATCAGAGATGATGAGGGTGACGGTGTCGAACACCGGCTCGGCTCCGATCTCCCCCCCTGAAACAGAAACCAACAACAGCAAGGTGTGTGAAGAAGAGCTTCTGGAAAACAGACACACAGACACTTTACATTGGGGGTCGTGTTGTCTCCCATGATGCTCTCTCATACGGGGGCGGAGCAAGATGTTTTAAGCAGGAGGTTCAGTCTAATGGGTTAGGGTCCAAATCTGAGCCCGTCTACGGAAACCTGTTCATTCCCTATTTAGCTCCATTGTTCTGATTTGCATTGATTTTGGTTGCAGTTCCACCAGAGTTCCACTGGGGGGTGATCACAGTGCAAAATGAATGGGAGTCTAGCTAGGAGTCTAGAGCTAGAGACTAAATGAATGGGAGTCTATGGAGCTAGAGGGCTAAATGAATGGGAGTCTATGGAGCTAGAGGGCTAAATGAATGGGAGTCTATGGAGCTAGAGGACTAAATGAATGGGAGTCTATGGAGCTAGAGGACTAAATGAATGGGAGTCTATGGAGCTAGACGGCTAAATGAATGGGAGTCTATGGAGCTAGAGGACTAAATGAATGGGAGTCTATGGAGCTAGACGGCTAAATGAATGGGAGTCTAGGAGCTAGAGGACTAAATGAATGGGAGTCTATGGGCTAGGCGGCTAAATGAATGGGAGTCTATGGAGCTAGAGGGCTAAATGAATGGGAGTCTATGGAGCTAGAGGGCTAAATGAATGGGAGTCTATGGAGCTAGACGGCTAAATGAGCAAGTCTATGGCTAGAGGCTAAATGAATGGGAGTCTATGGAGCTAGAGGACTAAATGAATGGGAGTCTATTGAGCTAGAGGGCTAAATGAATGGGAGTCTATGGAGCTAGAGGGCTAAATGAATGGGAGTCTATGGAG
This sequence comes from Percina caprodes, assembly GCA_013375575.1. Lineage (NCBI taxonomy): Eukaryota > Metazoa > Chordata > Actinopteri > Perciformes > Percidae > Percina > Percina caprodes. Next base: position 1,159,910 of record JABXJD010000166.1, read on the forward strand.
CTAGACGGCTAAATGAATGGGAGTCTATGGAGCTAGACCATAGATTGCAACATTCAAATTACTAGATGAAAAATGATACCCTGAGAAAAGTGGATTTTGAGGGGTATAGCTCCATTGACCTCCATTCATTCTGCACTGGCCTGTGAGCGCGCCCAGTGGAACGCTGGTGGAACTGCACCAGGAAAGTGGATTTTGAGGGATATAGCTCCATAATTTTAATTTTAATTTATAATTTACACTCTTTATTGAGTATAAATTATAGAGTCCCATTGGTCTATGGAGGTCTATGGAGGTAAAAACGTATTCTCCTTAACCCAATCATACTTTTGAGGGGAGAAATCTGTCTTTTCTAAATATTCTCCCATGCTGTCTCACCTGTGTGGACGTAGTAGACGTGTCCCTGCAGCAGGTCCTGCTGGGAGAACTTGTCCACGGTGAGTCCAGCCGCACGCAGCGCCCCTACCGGGACTCCGGGCCAGCATGTAGCTCAGTCTGGAGTCCTCGCTGTCCCGGTCTGTGGCCGACAGGTAGTCCACCGTCACCTGCACCTGCCCCCTCCGTGCAGATGAGCTCCCCCGCAGGCCCCGCCCAGCTGGGGGCTCTGCTTCATCGGCAGGACCTGAGGACGCCACAGCAAGACTTTAACCCTCCTGGGTTCCTCGGGTCTAATCTGACCCCTTTCCAAAAAGTTTCTATATCAGAAATTTGGGTTTCTTTCAAACTAATTGTCCAAAAGTAACGAGGACGGTTCCCAACTGCGTCACATAATCATCAGCTCAACACTCTCAGTGGATTTGGGAGTTTGTCAATTTTATAGAATTTGGAGAACTTTAAAAGGGTAAAAAGAAAGAAAAATGTCAAATAAAGTGACTAAAATGTAAAAGGTGTCGAAAAACGTAACAAAAATTACCAATAAAAGACATAAAGATAATAATTTATCTTTATTCTGTCTTTTCTCTCTATTCTGTATTTTTATTGCTGAAAACTGCAGCTGGAAGTTTCAGTTTCTTTGGGAGTCGCTTCCAAAAGGGTTAATAGAGAGAATAAGAGTCTGATAATTGTCCCTCTCACAGGGGCGGGGGACGGACGCGTCCTCTGGGGACGGACACTCGCCTGTATCGCCAGGGCGACGTCGCCGCGTTCAGACCGTCCGTCACCTTCAGATGGACTTCATCCTCCGTCGTCTCAGTCGTCGTGGATGTACCTACGACACCGAGAGCAATTATGATGCATGCATAATGTGTGTGTCCATCAGCATGCATGTGAACCTGTGTGTGTGTGGGTGTGTGTATATATGTGTGTGTATGCGTGTGTGTGTGTGCACGTGTGTGTGTGCGCATGTGTGTGTGTGTGTGTGTGTGTGTGTGTATGTATATATGTGTGTGTGTGTGCGTGTGTGTGTGTGTGTGTGTGTGTGTGTGTGTGTGTGTGTGTGTGTGTGTGTGTGTGTATGTATATGTGTGTGTGTGTGTGTATGTGTATGTGTGTGTGTGTGTGTGTGTGTGCCTATGTGTGTGTGTGTGTGTGTGTGCGTGCGCGTGTGTGTGTGATATGTGTGTGTGTGTGTGTGTGTGTGTGTGTGTGTGTGTGTGTGTGTGTGTGTGTGTATATCTGTGTGTGTGTGTGTGTGTCTACCTGAGTCGGAGTCCTCTGAGGTCCTGCAGGGTGAATGCGTCCCCCTGCAGCAGAGTCCGTCCCTGCAGCTCCAGCCGGCCGTGGCGAGCCGTCCTCTGAAGCTCCGCCCTCAGGTCCTGGTCCCGGGTGTCCCGGTCCTGGACCAGGAGGTGGTCCTCCGTCACGAAGGCTCCCCCCCCCTCCTCCACCCGCAGCAGGTTGGTGAAGGCCTGACACAGAAACCAACAAACACAAAAAATATATCAATATAGCAACTAACATTGCTGTTTGAAATGTAAAAATATAGAGAACATTTCTTGGGGCCCCTGGAGGATGTGGGGTATGTATAAAATTAGGCTTTGGAAGGCGTGGGCGTTTACCTGTAAAAATCTGGAAGCGTAAGTACGGCAACCTGCTGTGGGCTCTGGAGGCGATAAGGCATACCTGTGGGCACTCTGGCGGGCGTGGGCGTACCTGTGGGCTCTGGCGGAGCGTGACGTACCTGGGCTACGGTGGGCGTGGACGTACCTGTGGGCTCTGCAGAGCGTGGACGTACCTGTGGGCTCTGCAGAGCGTGGACGTACCTGTGGGCTCTGCAGAGTGTGGACGTACCTGTGGGCTCTGGTGGAGCGTGAACGTACCTGTGGGCTCTGGTGGAGCGTGGACGTACCTGTGGGCTCTGGTGGAGCGTGGACGTACCTGTGGGCTCTGGCGGGCGTGAAGGAGCGTACCTGTGGGCTCTGGTGGAGCGTGAACGTACCTGTGGGCTCTGGTGGAGCGTGGACGTACCTGTGGGCTCTGGAGGAGCGTGGACGTACCTGTGGGCTCTGGAGGAGCGTGGACGTACCTGTGGGCTCTGGAGGAGCGTGGACGTACCTGTGGGCTCTGGTGGAGCGTGAACGTACCTGTGGGCTCTGGTGGAGCGTGGACGTACCTGTGGGCTCTGGCGGAGCGTGGACGTACCTGTGGGCTCTGCAGAGCGTGGACGTACCTGTGGGCTCTGGCGGGCGTGACGAACGTGCCTGTGGCGGAGCTGGTGGGCGTGGCGGACAACCTGTGGCTCTGGTGGAGCGTGGACGTACCTGTGGGCTCTGGTGGAGCGTGGACGTACCTGTGGGCTCTGGTGGAGCGTGGACGTACCTGTGGCCCCTGGCGGAGCGTGGACGTACCTGTGGCGCCTGGTCGTCCACCGGTGTGACGCTGATGTTGAAGAGGAGGCCGGAGACGGTGCCGCCGTGGTCGTCGCTGACGGAGAACACGAACTGGACCCACAGCGGCTCGGGGCCGATGTCTTCCACCGGCGGCATGAAGGCCACTTTCAGGTGGTTCACGGCATGCTGGGAATAATAAATAAGATATATTTAATTTATTTAAATATAATAATTTATACTCTTTATTACGGAGTCTCCCCCTGCTGGAGATCAGATATAATGCAGCTTTAAGGAGTTGTCTCCCCCCCCCCTGCAGGTAGGCTCTGCGGAGGCTGGCTCACCCCCCTTGATTTCTACCTGTGTGAAGGACTTCAACACCGGAACCATGTGATCTCTCTTCATGGCGTTGGTGCTGTCGGTGTAGAACAGACGCCCGGCGTCCATCAGCCTGTAAATACAGATAATAAAACGTACGTTTCCATTTCAGGATTATTAGAGAGAGAGAGAGAGAGAGAGAGAGAGAGAGATAGACATAGAGATAGAGATAGATAGATAGATAGATAGATAGATAGATAGATAGATAGATAGATAGATAGATAGATAGATAGATAGATAGATAGATAGATAGATAGATAGATAGATAGATAGAAGTAGCCTCCAAGATGCTAACGAGAGACTTCTGTAACGTCAACACAGTATAAATGGACCTACTTAACCACGTTGGTTCACTGCTAGCTTAGCAACAAGTTAGCATCAAACACAACAAAGGCTGTCAGTTGAATGGTGTTCTGAGCTAACGTTAGCATAGCTAGCTACAACGTTCTTGTTCATAATGAGAAACTTTATTATTTTATGGATTTCACTAATTTCAGAATGACAGTTATGTCGTTAACCCGTTTAAATCTGAGCATGCGTGACTCATTCTTCCCTCTCCTCCCATTGGGCGGTGCCAGAGGGAGCCCCGGCCCGTGCTTACCCAGGATGCAGCGGGCTGAAGCAGGGCTCGGTGATGACGTAGGTCAGGTCTGAGTCCGGGTGCTCTCGGTCGGTGAAGTGGAGGTGAGCCTGAGTGATGTACGTCACCTCCGTCTCCTTCACCGTCAGCGGCGGACGCTGCGGTTCTACCGGCAGCTGGTCCTTCACGGGAAGACATGGACCACCACCGTCTGGATCCGGGGAGAGGTCAGGGGACAGGAAGAGACTTATCTAACCTGATGAGAGCGGTGGCCAGTGGTCCTTTAATATTAACCCTCGTTGTCTTCCCGTCCAAATTAAAAACACTTTTGATGCTTTTTTATCACTTTTTTACGTTTCTTAACACTCCGTAACACTAACTTATTAACGTTAGTTTTACAGTTATTTTTGAATTTATGGTCAATAAAGCTAATTTATAGGAAATTATACCTAATGTTTGAGTTAGAAAAGCAGAAATTAGGAATTATTGAGACTAAAATTAAAGGAATGGATGTTGATGATAATCACAGACTGGAATATGTCAACTTTTACTCTCAATACTATTTCAAAAACACTTCAATTTGGTTTCAAATGCTATAAAATTGAATAAGACGCCCCAAAATTAATGAAAGTAGAGATTTGTACTTGGCAAAGAGCGTTGTGTAGAATCAATCATGTTATTTTGGGGAATTAAAAAGAACATTGATATAGGACAACATGAGGACAACATGAAGACAACATGAGGACAACATGAGGACAACAGGAGGGTTAAAGGGTAACTACCGGTGAAACAAGGCACAATGTAAGTTAATGGGGCAATATTTGCCGCTGACAGACTCAGATTATTATGAAGACAACATTATGAAGTGGATTTCTAAGAAGATTGACCTTCCTGTTAAAGAGTAAGATTGTTTTTAAGCATAAAAACATCTGCAAAATTGCGCTTGCTACACCCACCAGACTCCATGTAAATAATCAGTGATTTTAGCATCGTAAAACACACTTCATTCAAAGTCGACAGAAACAAAATTAAACTATGAAAAGCTGTTTTTCGGTCGTCTTTCCACTTTTCCAACCATCACAACTCTAGTTTTGGTTGAAATAAACAAATAGTTCACATATTTACATGTGGAAATACGTCGGCTCTACAGTCGCTAAAAGTGATGTTTTTTAAATGGAGTTTGGTGGGTTTAGCATTAGCGACTTCAGAGCTGTTTCTGGTTAAACAGAAAGGTCTCAAAGAGGTTTTAAAGGTCTATCTCCGTATAAATCCATCCAATAATGTTATCAGACACAATCTGAGCGTGTCAGCAGCAAAAACAGATTTTTCACGCTTGTTATTGGACCAATTTCAAAGAATTTTTTTCTATAAGTCACTTACACACACAAACATAGGAAAATAGATCCAGGTTGAAAAAACGGTAGTTACCCCATAACTGTGTCAAATATTTTCACACATTTTTAACCCTAACTTTATCTCCAAAAAGGGGATTTTATTGCCGTTCAGTTATAAATAAAATGTAGGATAACACTGAATGAGTGTTCATGTCTGTTGTGTATCGTTAGACTTTTGTAAAGCCAAATCTGGAGGGTTGGGGGTAAGTAACACGTATGCTTAATGTATTTGGTATCCCTAAAATCACATGTGGCCCCAGCCTGGCCCCTCCAGGCGTGTCTGACTCACGTATGTCTGGGAGAGGTTGGGCGGCTGGTGGCTGTCCGACAGCGTGAAGTCGAACGAGTCCTCAAACTGCTCCTCGCCTGAGTGCTGGTAGTAGATCTGACCCTGGATCAGGTCCCTCTGCAAGAAACTGTCCACTCGCTCTCCTGCAAACACATCCACAATGTCTACTACCCACCGGCTGCAACACGAGATGGCAAGCATCCACTCCAAAGCATTGTTTTACTTGTTGATTTTGGGTGACAGAGACTCGTAGTACGTGTCCATATACGCGTTGTTTTCAAGGATGGGATCTAGAGGGGGGCAATTGTTGGGACTCCCGCGGGATTACCGTGAACCGCGGGAACCGAGTCCCAAAAATTGTACAGGAGTGAATTTCAACGTTGGTAACGTGATAGAATAGAAAGCCTTTGTCATTTTAAAGATGTGCAGTACTTGGGCAACGAGATTGAAGCAAAACCTTTACAGCGTCAACACGAAGGAATTTAACCCTCGTGTTGTCAAACTGACCCGTTTCAAAGTGTTTATACCAGAAATATTAGACTTCTTTCAACCAAATTACCCAAAAATGACACAGATGATTCCATACGATGTTCTTCAGGTAAATTAATGATCACTCTCATTGAATTTTTTGATGAAGACAACATGGAGACAACATGAGGACAACATGAAGAAAACATGAAGACAACATGAACACAACATGAGGACAACATGAAGACAACATGAAGACAACATGAGGACAACATGAGGACAACATGAGGACAACATAAAGACAACATAAGGACAACATAAGGACAACATGAAGACAACATGAGGACAACATGAGGACAACATGAGGACAACATGAGGACAACATGAAGACAACATGAGGACAACATGAGGGCAACATGAGGACAGCATGAAGACAACATGAAGACACCATGAGGGCAACATGAAGACAACATGAAGACAACATGAAGACAACATGAGGACAACATGAGGACAACATGAGGACAACATAAAGACAACATGAGGACAACATGAAGACAACATGAGGACAACATGAGGACAACATGAGGACAACATGAAGACAACATGAAGACAATATGAGGGCAACATGAGGACAACATGAAGACAACATGAAGACAACATGAAGACACCATGAGGGCAACATGAAGACAACATGAAGACAACATGAAGACAACATGAGGACAACATGAGGGCAACATGAGGGCAACATGAGGGCAACATGAGGACACCATGAGGGCAACATGAAGACAACATGAGGACAACATGAAGACAACATGAAGACAACATGAGGACAACATGAGGACAAAATGAGGACAACATAAAGACAACATGAGGACAACATGAAGACAACATGAGGACAACATGAGGACAACATGAAGACAACATGAAGACAACATGAGGGCAACATGAGGGCAACATGAGGACAACATGAAGACAACATGAAGACACCATGAGGGCAACATGAAGACAACATGAAGACAACATGAAGACAACATGAAGACAACATGAGGGTTAAAAGAAGCCTTCCCACCCTCACCTGTCTCGTGGGCGGAGGTCCTCCGGACCAGCAGTCCCGCCTGGGGGTCAGAGGTCAGCTGGTACAGGATGTAGTCGTCGCTGGAGTCCAGGTCGGCGGCGAGCAGCGTGATCTCCTCCAGCCGCACGGCGCCGCCCTCCGGCACCTCCACCGCCACGTTGTTGACGAGGAACGGCGGCGAGTCGTCTTTGGGCAGGATGTTGACGGGGAACTTGTGGCGGATGCTGTGGCGCCCGTCGCTGATGCGGAAGACGATGTGGTCGCGGGTGGTGTCGCTGTCGGAGTGATGGTAGACGACCACGCCGTCCTGCAGGTCGCGCACGCGGAACATGAATGCCTTCCCACCTGGGGATAGGGAACACCGTGAAACACCGTGAAACACCGTGGAACAACGTGGAACACCGTGAAACAACGTGAAACACCGTGGAACACCGTGGAACAACGTGGAACAACGTGGAACAACGTGGAACTACGTGGAACACCGTGAAACACCGTGGAACACCGTGGAACAACGTGCAACACCGTGAAACACCGTGAAACACCGTGGAACAACGTGGAACAACGTGGAACACCGTGAAACACCGTGAAACAACGTGGAACAACGTGGAACAACGTGAAACACCGTGAAACACCGTGGAACACCGT
>JABXJD010000166.1:1177500-1185000 GCA_013375575.1 Percina caprodes
GAAAAGTCGTAATAATTTGAGAAACAATTTTGTATTAATTCTAGAAAAAAGTCATAAATTCAAGAAAAAGTCGTAATAATTAAAAAACAAAAAAAGTTATATTAATTCCATCCGATAATATTTTGCTTTTAGATATTTTATTACAAAAAGTGTATAAACCTTTTGGGGAAGTTTTTACTTTTCTTTACTTTTTTTTCACATATTGAGATTTTTAATAATTTCTTAACTGTTTTTTTTCCGTCATTTTTGACTTTTTTGTTGTTTTATTCTCGTTTTCCAGTTTTTAATGCGTTTTCCAGCTCTTTCTGTGACGTTGTTTCGTTGCATTTCTGACGTAAATGTCCTCCGTTATGTCCTCGTGGTCCTTACGTGCAGCAGCGCCCTGGAGCCGCGCTCCCGCAGCTCCACCCGCAGCGGGATGTAGTCCACCTCCGGCGATGGGGGGAGGAGGTGCTGGTACTTCAGACCGGAGGACAGGAAGTCCTGGCAGCTGGTCTTCAGGGAACGCACCTGGCTGGTGCTGTGGGGACACGGTCGGTTCCCGGGACACAGCGCTGCCGTCTCTCGGCCTGCAGGACGACGCAGAGGACAAACCGTCAAAACACACTGTAAAAAATGACTGAAATCTCAGAAATCAGACACACACACACACACACACACACACACACACACACACACACAGCAATATACCAGCATATTACTGTAAGTTTAGGGTGAAACCTTTTCCAGTGTAGTTATTATGTGACGTACCTTTCCTCTGCGTGGCGTCCTCCTCCCGTACCAGCTGTCCCAGCGCGGGGACGCCGACGTCGCCGGTCATGAGCCGCACGCTGCAGACCCGGTCCGCCGCGGCCCGGATCTGCAGGACGGAGGCGTCGATGGCGTTGGATAAGCCGTAGAACAGAGGAACCACCAGGGGAGCGCTGCCCAGCTGCACCACGCCGGAGCCGGAGTCCACCACCCGCACCGGCAGAACCAACGTCTCCACCCGCGTGTCCTGGGCCGTGAACCTGCAGACGGACGCCACACACACACACACACACACACACACACAGACGCCACACACACGCATTAAATACGCTTCTCTAACCCTAACCCCAAATTAGGACAAAAGGGGATCAAAAAATAGGGCTGTGGGACCATAGGGCCGTGGGACCATTGGGATGTGGGACCATTGGGATGTGGGACCATAGGGATGTGGGACCATTGGGCCGTGGGACCATTAGGCTGTGGGACCATAGGGATGTGGGACCATAGGGATGTGGGACCATTGGGATGTGGGACCATAGGGATGTGGGACCATTGGGCAGTGGGACCATTGGGATGTGGGACCATAGGGATGTGGGACCATAGGGATGTGGGACCATTGGGCAGTGGGACCATTGGGCAGTGGGACCATTGGGATGTGGGACCATAGGGATGTGGGACCATTGGGCTGTGGGACAAGAGGATTGTGGGACCATAGGATTGTGGGACCATTGGGTTGTGGGGACATAGGGCTGTGGGATCATAGGGATGTGAGACCATAGGGATGTGGGACCATAGGACCGTGGGACAATTGGGCTCCTCCTGGTGTGTGTGACCTTCCTCCACGGCGCTGTGGAGGAAGGTCTGGCTATGTGGCTAACTGACCTGTAGACTCTCAGCATGACTGCGTCCTCGTCCAGCAGAGGACTTCCATCGTGGACGTATTTCACCTCGTCTTCCAGGAAGATACAGTCAAAGACCTGCAAACAGCACAGAAAACATCTCGAATTCTCATTTATTTCCATTTTGACAGATTTATGCTGTTACATCCCTGGCAGCGGTAGCTAGCCCCCATCGCCGCCTGATCTCTACCAAGATGTCCCTCTTCTTGCACGACTTTGGGGGGGTTCGTTATCTAAAAGACATCGTTAGCGAGGTTGGCTTGTTCCCTTCCCTGACTTACAGAACGCTTTCAAAATATTCCTCTTTATTCTTTCACCTTCAGATCAGCTTTAAGATCAGCACTCAAGGTGTAGGGTATCCCCGGTTAGGGGGCTCTGCCCATCCGACCTATCAGGACAGGGTACGGTATCTGGCTTCATCGGTAGCTGATATCTGGCTGCAGTAATTCCAGTCATCGTGTCACTTCTTATAGGGTGTAAAAAGCACGGCTGTCGGATGTGCTGGACGCTCTTCCTTTAGTCTCGGGATAACGGAGAGCTTCGAAGCATCGGGTTCATGATGGATCCACAGAACCGAACCAGGTCTTTCCAGCAGCTTTGAAGCAGCAGCTCAGGTTGTGTTTTGTAAAAAAATTAAATTAAATAATGATAGTGTAATGGCCAATTTGGGTATATACGGTTGTTATGTGTGTAGTGTGTGTGTGTGTGTGTGTGTGTGTGCGGCAGGTCTGTGTGAATGGTTTGTTTGTTACGTCACCTGTGCACCTGTGTGTGGGTGCTTATTGGAGATTAGAAAGGGACTCACAGGTGAAGGTGGGGGGGGATCTGGATCCGGGAAGCTACACAGTTTTTCAACCTCAGCTGTGTGAGAGTAAAAATCATGGTAGCAGGTGTCGCCATGGTCCCGCTACACGTTCTGCGATGCCCTGCTACGTCCTGCTACGTCCTGCTACGTCCTGCTACGTCCTGCTACGTCCTTCTACATCCTGCTACGTCCTCCTACGTCCTCCTACGTCCTGCTACGTCCTGCTACGTCCTGCTACATCCTGCTACGTCCTGCTATGTCCTGCTACGTCCTGCTATGTCCTGCTACGTCATGCGATGCCCTGCTACGTCCTGCTACGTCCTGCTACATCCTGCTACGTCCTGCTACGTACTGCTACGTCCTGCTACATCCTGCTACGTCCTGCTATGTCCTGCTACGTCCTGCTACATCCTGCTACGTTCTGCTAAGTCCTGCTACGTCCTGCTAGATCCTGCTACGTCCTGCTACGTCCTGCTACATCCTGCTACGTCATGCGATGCCCTGCTACGTCATGCGATGCCCTGCTACGTCCTGCTATGTCCTCCTACATCCTGCTACGTCCTGCTACATCCTGCTACGTCCTGCTACATCCTGCTACGTCCTGCTACGTCCTGCTACGTCATGCGATGCCCTGCTACGTCCTGCTACGTCCTGCTACATCCTGCTACGTCCTCCTACGTCCTCCTACGTCCTGCTACGTCCTGCTATGTCCTGCTACATCCTGCTACGTCCTGCTACGTCCTGCTACATCCTGTTACATCCTGCTACGTCCTGCTACATACTGCTACGTCCTGCTACATCCTGCTACGTCCTGCTACGTCCTGCTACATCCTGCTACGTCCTGCTACATACTGCTACATACTGCTTTGATATGAATTGATACTATAAATAAAATTGAATTGAATTGAGTAATGTTTTTAGATCTCGTCGTTCTCGGCTTCTAATCATTCACGTCGGTCTTTTTGTGCTTTTACCTAAAATGTTGTACGATAAAGGCCGTACGATAAAGGCCGTACGATAAAGGCCGTACGATAAAGGCCGTACGATAAAGGCCGTACGATAAAGGGTTAACCGTACGGCGCCGGTGGACCTCATTATGATAATGTTGTAGTTTCTCTTCCTTTTTATCATCTACTCCACACACTTTGTTTATCTTTATTATCTGTATTTACATTTTTTCATTACAACTACTTACTTTTCAACATTATTTATGGTCACAGGTAAATATAACTTATATTATAGTTACCTACTTTTGCTTTATTACTCTAATTACACACTCAATTTAATTTTAACGTCACTTACACCGCAATATTGTTTCTTGTATCATGGCAACATCACTTTATATACCTTTATTTGACACCACTTTGCGTACTTTAAGTCTCCCTTTTACTCGTTGTCTGTTGTCTGCCTGTTTTTCTTGTGTGTTTCCTTGTGTGTTTGTGTGTTTGTTTTGCTGTTATTGTAGAAAATGCTGCTGTAATAAGGACATGTCCCCGCTGTGGGATGAATAAAGTATCATCTAATCTAATTATTTGCACCAGCAAGAGTTGGAAAGGGCTTCAGATTTCATCCAGTGGCAGTATTTGTGGACAGATTGCCACCACAGATACTTTCTCTGTATATAATTTCTCTCTTGAAGGCATATTTTGTTATTCCATTTCCTCTTATGTTGTAGAACATGCTGCAGCTATTTGCACTCAGAGGCTCGTGTACTGTTTCTTCTTCATACACGTACGTTAACAACGCAGTTGAACTACTACAAACTACTGTTTTTTGTGACTGTTATTGCCACTCTTCATTGGAGGGAACTACTAGAACTGTTGGGTCCTTGTAAATTCTGGAGTGTGGTCTAGACCTGCTCTATCTGGTCTAGACCTGCTCTATCTGGTCTAGACCTACTCTATCTGTAAAGTGTCTCGAGATAACTCTTATTATGAATTGATACTATAAATAAAATGTATTTATATTGTACGTCCTTTTAAGTCACGTCCCATTCAGAGGATCTGGGTACCCAGACCTGAGTACTGATCATGACTGGCATGCTGTATGGCAAGGTGGCCCAATCTGGGGCCCGTGGGCCAAGTTTGGCCCGTTCTCTCTTTGTTTTGTTTTTTGTTATATTTATATTCTGAGCTGTGTGACTGATTTTGCTGCTGGAACATTATAATATCCCATTTTATTGGGATCAATATCCATCTATCCATCTATCCATCTATCCATCTATCCATCTATCCATCTATCCATCCATCCATCCATCCATCTATCCATCTATCCATCCATCTATCCATCTATCCATCCATCTATCCATGCATCTATCCATCTATCCATCTATCCATCTATCCATCCATCCATCTATCTATCTATCCATCCATCTATCTATCCATCTATCTATCCATCTATCCATCCATCTATCATCCATCCATCCATCTATCCATCTATCCATCCATCTATCAATCCATCTATCTATCCATCTATCATCCATCCATCTATCCATCTATCTATCGATCTAGCCATCCATCTATCCATCTATCCATCTATCCATCTATCATCCATCCATCTATCCATCTATCCATCTATCCATCTATCCATCCATCCATCTATCTATCTATCCATCCATCTATCTATCCATCTATCTATCCATCTATCCATCTATCCATCCATCTATCATCCATCCATCCATCTATCCATCTATCCATCCATCTATCAATCCATCTATCTATCCATCTATCATCCATCCATCTATCCATCTATCTATCGATCTAGCCATCCATCTATCCATCTATCCATCTATCCATCTATCCATCTATCATCCATCCATCTATCCATCTATCCATCTATCCATCTATCTATCCATCCATCTATCTATCCATCCATCTATCCATCTATCTATCGATCTATCCATCCATCCATCCATCCATCCATCCATCCATCTATCCATCTATCTAACTATCATCCATCTATCCATCTATCTATCCATCCACCTATCCATCCATCCATCCATCCATCCATCCATCCATCCATCCATCCATCCATCCATCCATCCATCCATCCATCCATTCCAGAAGTATCACACCATCAGGAGATTCACTACATCTTCATCCCTAGGTACCATTCTGTCCCACCCACCTGTGGCGTCAGCCTCCCGACTCGCTGGGTGACGGGTTCGTTCATCACCACCTCCACCTTGCAGTCTGCAGTCGCCTCCACGCTGATCTTCAGCTCCTTCTCCGTGAGGAACACGGACCGCCCCCTCGTCACCTCCACGCCCAAGTTCACCACAACCAGACTCTGGCTGCAGGCGCCCGCCACCGCCAGCAGCAACACCAACGCGCTGACAGCGGCCATTTTGGATCAGCGAGGGCCTTTGGTTGCACAGGTTCGGCAAAAAGTTGTTTCTGAAGCAAAGTGAGCCAAGCCTCAGGGGGGGTCCATTCAGTCTGCCTCGTCCCACATCCTCTAGTTAACCTGCAGAGAGAGTGTAATGAACTTTCCATGGGCAGCCCCCGACATCTCTCTATTAGTGCATGTATAGGATCTGAGCGTGTGTGTGGTGCTGGTATTTGCCGATATAATAAAGCTGCACGCCGGTGTTTTGGTCAAATAAAACAGGAAATAAAGCAATTAGCAATTAGCATTGATGTAAGACTCCCGTATAATATTAAGGCCGTGGGATTTCAGTCAAAACAAATGATCTGATCCAGTCCTCCATTCTTATCCCTCACCTCAGAACCTGATAATGTTCAAAATACTTACAACAGCGTCGAGCATCCAGCCTCCAACAGCTCCCCACGACGGCCTGAGCTACACCAACACTGCTCTAAATTCTCTAGATCCTTAAAAGAAAAAGCTCCTAAAACTCCCAGCATGCAGCTGGACAGGCCTGCTTTGAGCGGGGGGGGGGCAGGGGGCTGGTGCGCACACACACACACACACACACACACACACACACACACTTCCAGCCGGAAAAGCCTTCACCCTTCATTTCACGTCAAACTGAAGCCCACTGCAGGAAACAAGGGGTTAATCTGTGTGACCCTGCAGAGGTGCTGGAAGTGGCATGGGACGGAGAAGGGGGGGGGCACGTGGGGGGCGCGGGTGTGTGTGTGTGTGTGTGTGTGTGTGGGGGGTTAGGATCAAAGCAGGGCACCAACTAGAGCCGGCCTGTCACTTCCCATCCAGACAGACGAGCCTCGGTTCGTTAGTTTTTGCTGAACGGGACTCAACCTCACAGTGGAAACACAGTTACTAGTTCCTTTAGTTACTAGTTACTTTAGTTACTTTAGTTACTAGTTCCTTTAGTTACTTTGGTTACTAGTTCCTTTAGTTACTAGTTACTTCAGTTACTTTAGTTACTAGTTACTTTAGTTACTAGTTACTTCAGTTACTTTAGTTACTAGTTACTTTAGTTACTAGTTACTTCAGTTACTTTAGTTACTAGTTACTTTAGTTACTCCTCTACATTTAGGGGGGGCAGGACTCGGGGGGAGGCAGGAAATGAAATGTGATAATTAACTTCAGATCCAACCGCAGTCAGACCCACGCAGGTCTTTGAAAACTGATGCTGGTTCCTGGAGCTCGATGTGTAACCCTCATGTTGCCCTCATGTTGTCCTCATGTCGTCCCCATGTTGTCCTCATGTTGTCCTCATGTTGTCCTCATGTCATCCCCATGTCGTCCCCATGTTGCCCTCATGTTGTCCTCATGTCATCCCCATGTCGTCCCCATGTTGTCCTCATGTTGTCCTCATGTTGTCCCCATGTCGTCCCCATGTTGTCCTCATGTTGTCCTCATGTTGTCCTCATGTCGTCCCCATGTCGTCCCCATGTTGTCCTCATGTTGTCCTCATGTTGTCCCCATGTTGTCCTCATGTTGTCCTCATGTCGTCCCCATGTTGTCCTCATGTTGTCCCCATGTTGCCCTCCTGTTATCAGGTTTTGTCAAAAGTGTTTTTTACATTAATATGCCCCCCCCCCAGCCTGCCTATGGTCCCCCAGTGGCTAGAAACAGTGACAGGTGTAAACCAAGCCCTGGGGATCCTGCTGTGCC
>JABXJD010000166.1:1190000-1197500 GCA_013375575.1 Percina caprodes
CCATCTCACACCATCCTACACCATCCTACACCATCTCACACCATCTCACACCACCTCAAACCATCTTACACCATCTCACACCATCTCACACCATCCCACACCATCTCACACCATCTCACACCATCTCACACCATCTTACACCATCTCACACCATCCTACACCATCCTACACCATCTCACACCATCTCACACCACCTCACACCATCTTACACCATCTCACACCATCTCACACCATCTCACACCACCTCACACCATCTCACACCATCTCAGACCATCTCAGACCATCTCACACCATCTCACACCATCTCACACCATCCTACACGTCTCACACCGTCTCACACCATCCTACACCATCTTACACCATCTCACACCATTCTACACCACCTCACACCATCTCACACCATCCTACACCATCTCACACCATCCTACACCATCTCACACCATCTCACACCATCTCACACCATCCCACACCATCTCACACCATCTCACACCATCTCACACCATCCCACACCATCTCACACCATCTCACACCACCTCACACCATCTCACACCATCCTACACCATCCCACACCATCTCACACCATCTCACACCATCCTACACCATCCCACACCATCTCACACCATCCCACACCATCTCACACCATTTCACACCATCCTACACCATCTCACACCATCTCACACCATCTCACACCATCCTACACCATCTCACACCATCTCACACCATCCTACACCATCTCACACCATCTCACACCATCTCACACCATCTCACACCATCCTACACCATCACACACCACCTCACACCATCTCACACCATCCTACACCATCTCACACCATCTCACACCATCTCACACCATCCTACACCATCTCACACCATCTCACACCATCCTACACCATCCTACACCATCTCACATCATCCTACACCACATCACAGTTATACAGAGGCACATGTTTGGAAACGGCAGGGTGAAGAGAGAGGGAGAGCTCTTGTCTGATGGGGCTTTAAAATGGCTGCCGTCCTCCTGGCAACCAATCATGAGACAGCAGTTACCTCTGCTGGACCAATCCGGTGTGCGCACCTGTTCTCCATTATCTGTGGTCGGAGATCACCTACTACAGACAGACCTGATTGGTTAGTTTCTCTCTCTACTGAGACCTGATTGGTTAGTTTCTCTCTCTACTGAGACCTGATTGGTTAGTTTCTCTCTACTGAGACCTGATTGGTTAGTCTCTCTCTACTGAGACCTGATTGGTTAGTCTCTCTCTACTGAGACCTGATTGGTTAGTTTCTCTCTACTGAGACCTGATTGGTTAGTTTCTCTCTACTGAGACCTGATTGGTTAGTCTCTCTCTACTGAGACCTGATTGGTTAGTTTCTCTCTCTACTGAGACCTGATTGGTTAGTCTCTCTCTACTGACAGACCTGATTGGTTAGTTTCTCTCTACTGAGACCTGATTGGTTAGTTTCTCTCTACTGAGACCTGATTGGTTAGTTTCTCTCTACTGAGACCTGATTGGCTAGATGTTGAAATCGACCTGATCACAAAAAATTAGATAAAATATTAAAAAAGAGAAAAATTAAAAATTAGCCAGTAAAATAAGCGCTGAAAATGTCAACGTTAAAAATATCAAAACACTTTGGAAAAAACATCAAGAAAAGCACCCCTTAACATTGAGAAAGTGAAAAAAATGTCGGCAAAAGCGATAATAATGTTGAAGAAAGCGATTTCATGGTTGACGGGGAGACATGGGGGGTTGTTTGCATATTAAAACCCAGTAAAACGACATATTCCACGACAGAAACATGATAGAAATGGAAAAACCTACAGTTCTAGCTCTAAAATGGCCGAATCATTCATTCTAAGCCCAACCGGTCGTCAGACACCACCTACCAAGAGCCTGGGTCTGGGTCTGGGTCTGGGTCTGGGTCTGGGTCTGGGTCTGGGCCTGGGTCTGGGCCTGGGTCTGGGTCTGTCCCAGGTTTCTTCCTAAAAGGAAGTTTTTCCTCGCCGCTGTCCCACTGTTGCTTGCTCTGGAGGGAACTACTAGAACTGTTGGGTCCTTGTAAATTCTGGAGTGTGGTCTAGACCTGCTCTATCTGGTCTAGACCTGCTCTATCTGGTCTAGACCTGCTCTATCTGGTCTAGACCTACTCTATCTGGTCTAGACCTGCTCTATCTGGTCTAGACCTGCTCTATCTGGTCTTGACCTGCTCTATCTGGTCTAGACCTGCTCTATCTGTAAAGGGTCTCCAGATAACTCTTGTTATGAATTGATACTATAAATAAAATTGAATTGAATTGAATCCTCCACAGTGCTGATGATGTTTCAATAACTGCTTCATGATGACGATATTAGTTGTTAACGATCACGAAGACGTGCAGCCTGCAGCAATCTACCTGTAATATCACATCCATGATATATGGTATATGGGGGGGGGGGGCAGTGGTATATGGGGGGGGGGGACAGGAGCTCAGTTCGTAGGGAGTTGGGTTGGGAAGCGGAGGGTCGCTGGTTCAAGTCCCCGTTCGGACCAAAGTATGGTGGTGGACTGGTAGCTGGAGAGGGGCCAGTTCACCTCCTGGGCACTGCCAAGGTGCTCTTGTGCAAGGCACCGAACCCCCAACTGCTCGAGGCTCCTTTCCATGGGCACCCCCACACCTCTCCATTAGTGCATGTATAGGACCTGAGCGTGTGTGTGTAATGTGTGTAATAACAACCGAGTGTAAATTGTAATTTATATACATTATATAATAAAATATTAAGTTGTGGGAAGTTTATATGGCTTAAACTGTATGTTTCACCCCCAATGCTGTTGCATCCCCCCCCCCACCCCCCCATGCTGTTTCCTTCGTCCCGTCCAGGAGGGACAGATGAAACATTCCTCCCGTCCCCCCTGCTGTAATAACTCCTTGTCCAAATCTGAAAATCCAGCTGTATCTGACAGATGACACCTGCAGGTTGCTATGGCGACTAAATATCAGCTTTCAGTGCGATACGACCGCTTTGTAAATTACGTCTAATTAAGAAGTGTGTCAACTGTCCCGGCTGTCCCCTACTGACCCAGAGTAGCAGTGGAAGCGATAGAGAGCATGACACCAGGTTGCAAAGGCTTCTGGTTTTTGGAGGAATCTGGATGAAGGTTTAATATTTCTTCCACATGGCGTCTGATCGTTGGACCACATGTCGTCTGTGGAGGGAACATCGCTGGGAAATCCATCCAGGAGGAAGGAAATCTTCTGTCTCTGTGGGACTGTTGGAAGGACATGTCCTCAAGTAGTGTCTTTAACCCTCGCGTTGTCTTCCCGTCAACACTAAAAATCAACACTTTTGTTGATGTTTTTGAACTTTTTCTTAAGTTTTTTTCAATGTTTGTCACTTTTTTTACATTTTCAACATGTAACAGGAGGACATGTTGTCCTCATGTTGCCCTCATGTTGTCCTCATGTTGTCCTCATGTTGCCCTCATGTTGTCCTCATGTTGCCCTCATGTTGTCCTCATGTTGTCCTCATGTTGTCTTCATGTTGTCCTCATGTTGCCCTCATGTTGTCCTCATGTTGTCCTCATGTTGTCCTCATGTTGCCCTCATGTTGTCCTCATGTTGTCCTCATGTTGCCCTCATGTTGTCCTCATGTTGTCCTCATGTTGTCTTCATGTTGTCCTCATGTTGTCCTCATGTTGTCCTCATGTTGTCCTCATGTTGTCTTCATGTTGTCCTCATGTTGTCCTCATGTTGTCCTCATGTTGTCTTCATGTTGTCCTCATGTTGTCCTCATGTTGTCTTCATGTTGTCCTCATGTTGTCCTCATGTTGTCCCCATGTTGTCCTCATGTTGTCCTATATCAATGTTCTTTTTAATTCCCCAAAATAACATGATTGATTCCACACAACGCTCTTTGCCAAGTACAAATCTCTACTTTCATTAATTTTGGGGCGTCTTATTCAATTTTATAGCATTTGAAACCAAATTGAAGTGTTTTTGAAATAGTATTGAGAGTAAAAGTTGACATATTCCAGTCTGTGATTATCATCAACATCCATTCCTTTAATTTTAGTCTCAATAATTCCTAATTTCTGCTTTTCTAACTCAAACATTAGGTATAATTTCCTATAAATGAGGTTTATTGACCATAAATTCCTAAAATAACTGTAAAACTAAAGTTAATAAATTAGTGTTACGTAGTGTTAAACGTCAAAAAATGACAAAAACTTAAGAAAAAGTTAAAAAGCATCAATAAAAGTGTTGATTTTCCATTTTGACGTGAAGACAACGCGAGGGTCAACGGGGTCAAACGGGACCCGAGGACAACACGAGGGTTGAAGAGGAATTAAAATGATAAAAGAAAAGAAAGAAAATGTTGAAGCATCTGTGTGTGGAGGTCAGATACATAAAGTTGGGTGGAGTTGAGGCGCGTGTCACTCCGGATCTCCGTTAATTCGGAGGCTTGGGAGCCAGAAACGCCGCTGCAGCTCTGACTGATGGCAGCCGCCGCCCGGCGCTCTCTGATCCCTTCTGACTGCTACCCTTTGCGTGGCGACTCTACACTTCTGCCACGGCGTTTGGCCCTTTGCCCACGTCCTCCTCGGGGCCCCGGGGCCCCTGTCTGCCTGATGCCGTGACTCCTCCGCCGCCTGGAACTAATTCCCCTTCCTCACTGACCCATAATTAAAGCCTGGAACGGGCTGTGCTGATGAGCGGAGGCAGGAGGAGAAGCAGGGAAGGATCCTCTCCGCTGGCCGTGAACGTGGGGAGCGTCTCGCCGCCCGGGTCTCGCGGCCCGGGTCTCGCGGCCCGGGTCTCGCCACCCGGGTCTCACGGCCGGAGTCTCTGGGTGGTGAACCTGCAGAGCGGCAGCCGGAGCCTGCACGCCGTCCAACGGATCTGTTGGCGGAGGAAGTCGGAAAAGATAACTGCTGTTATGAATTGGTACTATAAATAAAAGTGAATTATAGTGGAAAGTTGAACACTTAAAACAAGATCAATTATATTAACAGGAGTCTTCTTCTTCGGCCTGAAAAACATTAAAGGATATTTAAAAGAGCAAGAGACGGCTTTTTGAAGCGTGAAGGCCACCGTAACTATATAATAATAACCTATATATATATATATATATATATATATATATATATATATATATATATATATATATATATATATATATATATATATATATATACACACACAGTTCACTAGTTTCCCAAATTTTTAAAGCTTTTTTTTACACTTTTGCCTTTTTTTTTGCCATTTTTGTCACTTTGTTTTTACATTTGTTCACATTTAAGTCATTTTTATTGACATTTTTCTTTCATTGACATTTTCTTTGTTTGTTACATTCTGTAATATTTTACATTTGAAGGTGACTTGTTGTCCGTCTAAGACCACAGAAGAAAAAAAGCCTTTTGGCTAAATCTGGCATATTAACAGAAATTAATATGCACTGTCCCTCTATTAAATAAACAAATAAAATACATATATATAAATATATATATGTGTGTGTGTTACAGTGCATATTTCCGTCTGTTCTTGTACTGGAAATGGACGAATTATACTTTGATTCTTGTGGAATAGTTGGTATAATGAAGTATAATGAAGTATAATGATGTATAATGATGTATAATGATGTATAATGATGTGTTAAATTGACCTTGCTGTCTATGACTTGTAATGCATTGCTTAGAAAGAGAGTTTTTGGAGCTCAGCGTTCATCAGGTGAGAGCGTCTCTGCAGAGAGAGATTACAGCAGCGTCATCCACTCGAGCCTCTCCACCGGCGCTGTGTTGGCAGAGGAATCAGACGCCGGGCCGCTGCCAGCCTCGTGGCAAGCGTTCAGCTCGGTGGCACCGGCCCACCGAGGTCCACCGTCCACGGGCGGCGTCCTCCCTCCCCTCCATCGCTGCTTTCCTCCCACAGCGAGAAACTGCGAGAGGACGTCTTTATTAACAGATTCACAGTGAAACGCTGAATATTCCTCCATGATTACTGGCGGCCCCATGCATTGGTGGCTAAGTGACAAAAGTCTGTGATTTTTTTTTTAATGGGGTGGGGGGTGGACGCTATTTGAACTGTTGTTGCCGCTGACAGACTCAGATTATTATTCTGTGTGACAACATTATGAAATGATCCCTACAGAGATAGAGCTTTTAGTTAAAGAGGAAGATCCTTTTAGTTTAACATGAAACAGAAATCACCATCACCAAACCCACCAGACTTCATGTAAATAATCACTACTTTTAGTGTGTATAGAGCAGCATATCTCCACCAGACTCCATGTAAATAATCACTACTTTTAGCGTGTATAGAGCAGCATATCTCCACCAGACTCCATGTAAATAATCACTACTTTTAGCGTGTGTAGAGCAGCATATCTCCACCAGACTCCATGTAAATAATCACTACTTTTAGCGTGTATAGAGCAGCATATCTCCACCAGACTCCATGTAAATAATCACTACTTTTAGCGTGTATAGAGCAGCATATCTCCACCAGACTCCATGTAAATAATCACTACTTTTAGCGTGTATAGAGCAGCATATCTCCACCAGACTCCATGTAAATAATCACTACTTTTAGCGTGTATAGAGCAGCATATCTCCACCAGACTCCATGTAAATAATCACTACTTTTAGCGTGTATAGAACAGCATATCTCCACCAGACTCCATGTAAATAATCACTACTTTTAGCGTGTATAGAGCAGCATATCTCCACCAGACTCCATGTAAATAATCACTACTTTTAGCGTGTATAGAGCAGCATATCTCCACCAGACTCCATGTAAATAATCACTACTTTTAGCCTGTATAGAGCAGCATATCTCCACCAGACTCCATGTAAATAATCACTACTTTTAGTGTGTATAGAGCAGCATATCTCCACCAGACTCCATGTAAATAATCATTACTTTTAGCGTGTATAGAGCAGCATATCTCCACATGTAAATGGGTGAATTAAGAGTTTATTCCAACCAGACCAGAGTGGTGATTGTTGGAACATTAGAAAGATGAACCAAGACAGCTTTTGGTAGTTTTATTTGAATGAAGTGTGTTTTACGAGAAAGAAAAGATGTGTAGAAAGATCCTGACGGTGTCCCAGTGTCTGTGTGTGTGTCCTCCTCTCAGGCCCATTAGTCCCATTAAAGACTCCCACTGGTGACCAGTGGAGGTTCACAGTCACACTGGGAACCTGTCAGCTTCAATAGCTCACAATCACTGACTGACACGTTGCCTCCCCCCCCCCCTTCCCGCCTTCCTCCCCCAGGAGAGGATGGAGATGGAGTGATGTCGGGGGAGGTTACGAGAAGAAATGGATCACACACACACACACCTGCCTGCAGCCTGGCCGGATTGAAGCAGTAATTAACGACTGGATGGACTAGATAATGAATAAAGAGTAAAAAGGGAGGAGAAGGAGGCGATGAAGGGGGGGTATCACCTCCTGAGGAGTACGAGGGAGGGTTTGGGGGGGTTTGACCTTCCCTGGCAGCGATGAGGAGGGAGGAGCTCA
>JABXJD010000166.1:1210000-1225000 GCA_013375575.1 Percina caprodes
TGACGTATTCTCTTTTTCATCAAACTGCACTTTTTGCAATTTCATCGCATAAAATTGCATAAATATCCCAAATATTCCATCGCATTTTTTAAGAAAACGTGCTGCAGAATCGAGGATTTTTGCAACAATCGCAAAAAAAATAATTATTTTGTCAATTTTATAGCATTTGGAGAAAAACTATTGTTAAAGAATTGTAAAAAAGACAGAAAAAAGTCAAATAAAGTGACAAAAATTAGCAAATGTAAAAAAATAAATTTCAAAAAAGACTCCAAAAAAGTCGACAAACGTTGAAAAAGTGACTAATTCATCGGAAGAAAGACACAAAAGGGACAAAAAGACAACGATAACGTCGATAAAAGCGGTTTTATCTTATATTTTGACCTGTTGCCATGGGAACAAACTGCAGTTTTTGCAATTTCATCTTATAAAATGTGAAAAGATGTCGAAAAAAGTTACCGAATGTAAAATAAAGTGGTCCAGACCTGAAAAAAGAGAGAAAATCATCGGAGGAAAGACACAAAATGGACAAAAAAGACGACATAACGATGATAAAAAGGTTTTATTTTATATTTTGACTCAGAAGAACAACACGAAGGTTAAGAGAGAAACATTCATATTCACTTACTATATTATATTTATTATATTATATATTTATTATATTTATTATATTTATTATATTTATTATATTTATTATATTTATTATATATATTATATTTATTATATTTATTATATTTATTATATTATATTTATTATATTTATTATATTTATTATATTATATATTATTTTATATTTTATCTGGTGCAACGTCTCCTCTCCGCTGGTCCACTCTGGCGTTAAACCGGTTACCGTGGCGATGTGATTCCCAGTGGCAGGAGGCTCGGGCTCGCTGAGGGCCGATCACATTAATTATGATAAACAGCAGTTAGAGCGAGGGGGGCGGGGTCTGGGGGCTGGAGGGGGTGCCCAGTGAGCCGGGACGCTCAGGTCGAGATCTTTATAAAAACAGGGTTGGAGGGCAGAGAAGAAGAAGAAGGGACGCGGTGTGGCGTGTTCCAGCTTGTTTAATGAAAACAAAACATGCAAAACAAAGCTGGGGGGGGGCAGTAGGGGGTTGGAGGGGGTAGGGGGTTGGGGGACTGTAGGGGTTGGGTTGGAAACCGGAGGGTCGCTGGTTCAAGTCCACATACATTTCTGTATCCATACATTTCTGCATGAATTTACACAGACCAGCTTGGTCGGGTTGGGGGCTGGGGGGAGGGGCAGTAGGGGGTTGGGGGGGGGCAGTAGGGGGTTGGGGGGGGGCAGTAGGGGGTTGGGGGAGGGGCAGTAAGGGGTTGGGGGGCAGTAGGGGTTGGGAACCGGAGGGTCGCTGGTTCAAGTCCCCGTACGCACCAAAGTAGTGTGGAGCTCCACAGGAAGTCATTCCTGTCTGTGTCCCCTCTCAGTGTGTGACACAGACACACACACACACACACATACACAGACACAGACACACACACACACACACACACACACACACACAGACACAGACACACACACACACACACACACACACAGACACACACACACACACACACACACACACACACACAGACACAGACACACAAACACATACACAGACACAGACACACACACACACACACACACACACACACACACACACACACAGACACAGACACACACACACAGACACACACACACACAGACACACACACAGACAAACAGACACACACACACAGACACACACAGACACAGACACACACACACACACACATACACAGACACACACACACACACACACACAGACACACACACACACACACACAGACACACACACAGACACAGACACACACACACACAGACACACACACACAGACAAACAGACACACACACACAGACACACACATACACACACACACACACACACACACACATATACACACACACACACACAGAGACACAAACACACACACAGACACACACACACACACAGACACACACACAAACAGACACACAAACATACACACACACACACACAGACACACACACACACAGACATATACACACACACACACACACATTTTAACATTTGGTTATTTTTCTCTCTCTTTTTTAAATTTTTTTAAAATGCTTTAGTTATAAAATAATAATAAAATCAATAAAATATAAATAAATATAATAAAACACTTTTTTGTGATTGTTGCAAAAATCCTTGATTATGCTGCAAGGTTTCTTAAAAAAAAAATGCGATGGAATATGAAATTTATGCAATTTAATGCGATTATTAAATTGCGGGAACTTGCAAAAACCTGTTGATGAAATAGAGATTTCGTCCCTTCATAACATATATATATATATATATATATATATATATATATATATATATATATATATATACATGTGAGGAACTGCTGGTGGTTCGGTGCCTTGCTCAAGAGGACCTAGGCAGTGCCCTGGAGGTAACTAACTACATACCTGGCTAAATACTGTACATATCCACACTCTACTCTGATATTTATATACTTCTTGCAGCTGTAACACAGAGTTATTAGTACTAATTATTAGTATTAAAGTGTTGCTGATCCTGATAACATGTCGCTGCAGATTTAACGTGTTGGAGAAGCCGTCTTCAGGGAGGGTAAATGCAGAATGAGGGCCGGCCCGGTCAGAATTAGACTCCTGCTCCCCGCTGATGAATGAAGACATTAATTGAAAATGGTCACTATAGGAGATCCCTGCATGAGGCTGAGGGCCGTGCCAGCCGGGGGGGGGGGGTGCTGAGAGAAAAATGAGACGCTGGAAGGAAAGATGGAGGGAGGGAGGGAGGGAGGGAGGGAGGGAGGGAGGGAAGGAAAGATGGAGGGAGGGAGGGAGGGAGGGAGGGAGGGAGGGAGGGAAGGAAAGATGGAGGGAGGGAGGGAGGAAGGGAGGGACACAGAGGACAATGTGGGAATTGAAGGTGATCTCTCGCTGCTAACTGTACGTTACTATCTGAGACCAGCATGTAACTCTATAATCTACAGATAGAGCAGGTCTACACCGCTCTATAATCTACAGATAGAGCAGGTCTACACCGCTCTATAATCTACAGATAGAGCAGGTCTACACCGCTCTATAATCTACAGATAGAGCAGGTCTACACCACTCTATAATCTACAGATAGAGCAGGTCTAGACCGCTCTATAATCTACAGATAGAGCTGGTCTACACCGCTCTATAATCTACAGATAGAGCTGGTCTACACCGCTCTATAATCTACAGATAGAGCAGGTCTAGACCGCTCTATAATCTACAGATAGAGCAGGTCTACACCGCTCTATAATCTACAGATAGAGCTGGTCTACACCGCTCTATAATCTACAGATAGAGCAGGTCTACACCGCTCTATAATCTACAGATAGAGCAGGTCTACACCACTCTATAATCTACAGATAGAGCTGGTCTACACCGCTCTATAATCTACAGATAGAGCAGGTCTAGACCGCTCTATAATTTACAGATAGAGCAGGTCTAGACCGCTCTATAATTTACAGATAGAGCAGGTCTACACCGCTCTATAATTTACAGATAGAGCAGGTCTACACCGCTCTATAATTTACAGATAGAGCAGGTCTAGACCGCTCTATAATCTACAGATAGAGCAGGTCTAGACCACTCTATAATTTACAGGTAGAGCAGGTCTAGACCGCTCTATAATTTACAGGTAGAGCAGGTCTAGACCGCTCTATAATCTACAGGTAGAGCAGGTCTAGACCGCTCTATAATTTACAGATAGAGCAGGTCTAGACCACTCTATAATTTACAGGTAGAGCAGGTCTAGACCGCTCTATAATCTACAGGTAGAGCAGGTCTAGACCGCTCTATAATTTATAGATAGAGCAGGTCTAGACCACTCTATAATTTACAGGTAGAGCAGGTCTAGACCGCTCTATAATCTACAGGTAGAGCAGGTCTAGACCGCTCTATAATTTACAGATAGAGCAGGTCTAGACCACTCTATAATTTACAGGTAGAGCAGGTCTAGACCGCTCTATAATCTACAGGTAGAGCAGGTCTAGACCGCTCTATAATTTACAGATAGAGCAGGTCTAGACCGCTCTATAATTTACAGATAGAGCGGGTATTACCGTATTCTCCAAACTATAAGTCACATTTTTTTTCACAGTTTGTCTGGTCTTGCAACTTATAGTCCGGTGCGACTAATATATCAAAATGTATGTAATTTAACATGTTTTTAAATATTAATTCATAATGAAAACATTCCCGTCTCCAGCCGCCAGAGGGCGCTCTCGGCTGGAGACAACTGTCTGCTGCTACTGAAGACAACTGAGAAAGACTGAACACAAGCACAACGCCCCCCCAAAAAGAAAATCCTGGTTTGAAGGTAGTAATATGCAGCCAAAACGGTGATGTAGGAGCAGAAAGAAAGTTCTGAGTCAGTGAGAAACTTAAAGAACTGGAGAAAATGAAGAAAACAAAAAATAACAAATCATTTCTTACTGAAATGATGAAAACAAAGGAAGCTAATCGGCTAATGGCTAATCGCAGGGATGATAGCAAGATGGCGAGAGCTGGAGGAACGAGCCTGTTGCTTCCCAATGTGAGTCGAGTGCAGATTTGAGTTGCGCATGCGTCACTGTGCGATAGGTAACATATAAGATGCTAACGAGAGACTTCTGTAGCGTCTGAAGTAGCCTCCGAGATGCTAACGAGAGACTTCTGTAGCGTCTGAAGTAGCCTCCGAGATGCTAACGAGACTTCCGTAACGTCTGAAGTAGCCTCCGAGATGCTAACGAGACTTCTGTAACGTCTGAAGTAGCCTCCGAGATGCTAACGAGAGACTTCTGTAACGTCTGAAGTAGCCTCCGAGATGCTAACGAGAGACTTCTGTAACGTCTGAAGTAGCCTCCGAGATGCTAACGAGAGACTTCTGTAGCGTCTGAAGTAGCCTCCGAGATGCTAACGAGAGACTTCTGTAACGTCTGAAGTAGCCTCCGAGATGCTAACGAGAGACTTCTGTAGCGTCTGAAGTAGCCTCCGAGATGCTAACGAGACTTCTGTAACGTCTGAAGTAGCCTCCGAGATGCTAACGAGAGACTTCTGTAACGTCAACACAGTAAAAATGGACCTACTTAACTAAGTTGGTTCACTGCTAGCTTAGCTACAAGTTAGCATCAAACACAACAAAGACTGTCAGTTGAATGGTGTATTGAGCTAACGTTAGCATCAATCAACTATAGATAATTACAACGTTTCTGAAATGATTTCCATCTTCAGTTATTGTACTGTATGTAATGAGAACATGGATTTCACTAATTTCCGTTATGCCGTTTAGATTTAACCGTTTAAATCTGAGCATGCGCAACTCAAATCTGCACTCGACTCACATCGGGTAGTGACACCGGGTCCACAGATGGACTTGAACGACGGGCTGCCGGGACTGAGAGGCTGGTCAGCGGTGCAGTGACGTCCCCACACCCTGGTAGGTAGTACTTCTGTGTGTTATTGTGTAGTTGAATAACTGTTATTGTGTGTGTTGTGTGTTATTGTGTAGTTGAATAACTGTTAATGTGTACGTTAACACACCGGACACCTACCGTATTCAGCCTGTTATTGTGTGTGTTATTGTGTAGCTGAATAACTGTTATTGTGTATGTTAACACACCGGACACCTACCGTATTCAGCCTGTTATTGTGTGTGTTATTGTGTAGTTGAATAACTGTTATTGTGTACGTTAACACACCGGACACCTACCGTATTTAGCTTGTTATTATGTGTGTTATTGTGTAGTTGAATAACTGTTAATGTGTACGTTAACACACCGGACACCTACCGTATTCAGCCTGTTACTGTGTGTGTTGTGTGTTATTGTGTAGTTGAATAACTGTTAATGTGTACGTTAACACACCGGACACCTACCGTATTCAGCCTGTTACTGTGTGTGTTGTGTGTTATTGTGTAGTTGAATAACTGTTATTGTGTACGTTAACACACCGGACACCTACCGTATTTAGCTTGTTATTGTGTGTGTTATTGTGTAGTTGAATAACTGTTAATGTGTATGTTAACACACCGGACACCTACCGTATTCAGCCTGTTATTGTGTGTGTTATTGTGTAGTTGAATAACTGTTATTGTGTACGTTAACACACCGGACACCTACCGTATTCAGCCTGTTATTGTGTGTGTTATTGTGTAGTTGAATAACTGTTATTGTGTACGTTAACACACCGGACACCTACCGTATTCAGCCTGTTATTGTGTGTGTTATTGTGTAGTTGAATAACTGTTATTGTGTACGTTAACACACCGGACACCTACCGTATTCAGCCTGTTATTGTGTGTGTTATTGTGTAGTTGAATAACTGTTAATGTGTACGTTAACACACCGGACACCTACTGTATTCAGCCTGTTATTGTGTGTGTTATTGTGTAGTTGAATAACTGTTAATGTGTACGTTAACACACCGGACACCTACCGTATTTAGCTTGTTATTATGTGTGTTATTGTGTAGTTGAATAACTGTTAATGTGTACGTTAACACACCGGACACCTACCGTATTCAGCCTGTTACTGTGTGTGTTGTGTGTTATTGTGTAGTTGAATAACTGTTATTGTGTACGTTAACACACCGGACACCTACCGTATTCAGCCTGTTATTGTGTGTTTTTGTGTAGTTGAATAACTGTTATTGTGTACGTTAACACACCGGACACCTACCGTATTCAGCCTGTTATTGTGTGTGTTATTGTGTAGTTGAATAACTGTTATTGTGTACGTTAACACACCGGACACCTACCGTATTCAGCCTGTTATTGTGTGTTTTTGTGTAGTTGAATAACTGTTATTGTGTACGTTAACACACCGGACACCTACCGTATTCAGCCTGTTATTGTGTGTGTTATTGTGTAGTTGAATAACTGTTAATGTGTACGTTAACACACCGACACCTACCGTATTCAGCCTGTTATTGTGTGTGTTATTGTGTAGTTGAATAACTGTTATTGTGTACGTTAACACACCGGACACCTACCGTATTCAGCCTGTTATTGTGTGTGTTATTGTGTAGTTGAATAACTGTTATTGTGTACGTTAACACACCGGACACCTACCGTATTCAGCCTGTTATTGTGTGTGTTATTGTGTAGTTGAATAACTGTTAATGTGTATGTTAACACACCGACACCTACCGTATTCAGCCTGTTATTGTGTGTGTTATTGTGTAGTTGAATAACTGTTATTGTGTACGTTAACACACCGACACCTACCGTATTCAGCCTGTTATTGTGTGTGTTATTGTGTAGTTGAATAACTGTTATTGTGTACGTTAACACACCGACACCTACCGTATTCAGCCTGTTATTGTGTGTGTTATTGTGTAGTTGAATAACTGTTATTGTGTACGTTAACACACCGGACACCTACCGTATTCAGCCTGTTATTGTGTGTGTTATTGTGTAGTTGAATAACTGTTATTGTGTACGTTAACACACCGACACCTACCGTATTCAGCCTGTTATTGTGTGTGTTATTGTGTAGTTGAATAACTGTTAATGTGTACGTTAACACACCGGACACCTACCGTATTCAGCCTGTTATTGTGTGTGTTATTGTGTAGTTGAATAACTGTTATTGTGTACGTTAACACACCGGACACCTACCGTATTCAGCCTGTTATTGTGTGTGTTATTGTGTAGTTGAATAACTGTTATTGTGTACGTTAACACACCGGACACCTACCGTATTCAGCCTGTTATTGTGTGTGTTATTGTGTAGTTGAATAACTGTTATTGTGTACGTTAACACACCGGACACCTACCGTATTTAGCCTGTTATTGTGTGTTATTGTGTAGTTGAATAACTGTTATTGTGTACGTTAACACACCGGACACCTACTGTATTCAGCCTGTTATTGTGTGTGTTATTGTGTAGTTGAATAACTGTTATTGTGTACGTTAACACACCGGACACCTACCGTATTCAGCCTGTTGAAAATACTGTTGTTGTGAAATACATTTCTAATTAAGTTATTATAATCCGGAAAATACGGTATAGCCTACATGTTGTCCCCCAAAGACAACTGTCTGCGTAGCGATGTAACGGTAACATGTGACCTCACTGTATTTTATTAGTATAGCACCTTTCACAATAAAATCTGATACCATACAACAAATTAAAATACAAGAACATTTAAATACAAAATAGAAATCACAACAAACAACCATAAAACCCCCTCAACTTACTGAGAGTCCCCTCTAGTCAAAATTGAATATCAACACTTTTGTTGGCACTTTCTTTCGATGTTTTTAACTTTTTCTTATGATTTTGTCCCATTTTTCAACAATTTTGACGCTTTTTTTCAATGTTTGTCACTTTTTCGACATTTTCAACACTGCGAAACACTAATTTATAGGAAATTATACCTAATGTTTGAGTTAGAAAAGCAGAAATTAGGAATTATTGAGACTAAAATTAAAGGAATGGATGTTGATGATAATCACAGACTGGAATATGTCAACTTTTACTCTCAATACTATTTCAAAAACACTTCAATTTGGTTTCAAATGCTATAAAATTGAATAAGACGCCCCAAAATTAATGAAAGTAGAGATTTGTACTTGGCAAAGAGCGTTGTGTGGAATCAATCATGTTATTTTGGGAATTACAAATGGGTCGTTAAAAATGAGGCCGCCACGCATAGGCTAGTCCAGGTGGCGGAGGCTAGTCCAGGTGGCGGAGGCTAGTTCAGGTGGCGGAGGCTAGTCCAGTGGGCGGAGGCTAGTTCAGGTGGCATAGGCTAGTCCAGGTGGCGGAGGCTAGTCCAGTGGGTGGAGGCTAGTCCAGGTGGCGGAGGCTAGTCCAGGTGGCGGAGGCTAGTCCAAGTGGCGGAGGCTAGTTCAAGTGGCGGAGGCTAGTCCAGGTGGCGGAGGCTAGTCCAGGTGGCGGAGGCTAGTCCAAGTGGCGGAGGCTAGTTCAAGTGGCGGAGGCTAGTCCAGGTGGCGGAGGCTAGTCCAGGTGGCGGAAGCTTCAGGTGGCGCAGGCTAGTCCAGGTGACGGAGGCTAGTCCAGGTGGCGGAGGCTAGTCCAGGTGGGGGAGTGCAATCCGTCAGCCTCCACCAAATTACCCGCCTACAGAGGAACGTTTCTAAGGGTGGTGGTCGGGGTGGGGGGGGGGGGGGTAAAGTGAGCTTTCAGGCTCCCTCACCCTACCCCACCCAGGGGATAGCGGGTATCCTGTGAACTTCAGTTCCAGTCTCTAATCTGCAGTCACAACAATGGAGGCATTATACGGAGAAGAGGAAATCTTAGATCCAGCTTTCACCCAACACCCCCCCACACCCACACACACACACACACACACACACACACACACACACACACACAGGGCACACACACACACAGGGACACACACACACGGACACACACACACACATATCCAAAGTATCGGCCCTCCTCATTACAGGAGATGCGGCCTGGTCTTCTGCTCCTGCTGACTGTAACTGGGACTCTAGTCCTGCTGCTGTCTGCGTAGCCCAGATCCATCAGGGAGGACCAGATGTTAAAGTGTCTTGCTCAGGGACACATTGGCAGTGGGAATCAAACCCAGGTCTCCCACACCACTGCCCATCACACCCCATATTCTTCATTACGTACCTGTCATTTAATCTTACTGTTGATACTGTTCATAATCACAAGACATTAATATCGTGATCTCTAAGTGTAGCTCAGTAGTTTTTGGTTATTTTTTATGTCTTTTGGGGTTCTTTCTCCTTCTTTTTAGGGTGGGGACAAATCTACCTTTTCTAAATATGGGGGGGGGGGTGAAATATCCCCTGCATCCTTCCTGAAATTCACGCCTGTTGCTGCTACACAACTGCTATATATTAATCACTCTTAAACTCTAAAACTTCCTTCGGGATGAATAAAGTGTCTGTCCTGTCTGTCTGTCTCTCTGTCTCTCTGTCCTGTCTGTCTCTCTGTCCTGTCTGTCTGCCTGTCTGTCCTGTCTCTCTGTCCTTTCTGCCTGTCTGTCTGTCCTGTTTGTCTGTCTCTCTGTCCTGTCTGCCTGTCTGTCTGTCCTGTCTGCCTGTCTGTCCTGTCTCTCTGTCCTGTCTGTCTCTCTGTCCTGTCTGTCTGTCCTGTCTGTCTGTGTCTCTTTCCTGTCTGTCTGCCTGTCTGTCCTGTCTCTCTGTCCTGTCTGCCTGTCTGCCTGTCTGTCTGTCTGTCTGTCCTGTCTGTCTGTCTCTCTGTCCTGTCTGTCTGTCTGTGTCTCTTTCCTCTCTGTCTGCCTGTCTGTCCTGTCTGTCTGTCTCTCTGTCCTGTCTGTCCTGTCTGTCTGTCTCTCTGTCTCTCTGTCCTGTCTGTCCTGTCTGTCTGTCCTGTCTGTCTCTCTGTGTTTTTTGGTCCTTTTCCGTCTCGATGCAGTGAACCCTCCATTTTGCAGAGAGAAGCTGTGGAGAAGCGTTTGTTGTGTTGCTGCTGGCTGGATCTCGCCGTGCTGGCAGGAGAAAGCCGCGGTGCTGCCAGGACGGGGGAGGGGGGCGGTGGGACGGGAGGGGGCGGGGGGACGGGGGTGCAGGGAACCTCAAAACAACTCAATCACTATTGATTGAAGGGTGTTTTCCACTTGATGTCTCATGCTGACTGAATGGCATTACAAAGCACACAGCCCTGCATCTGTCACAGAGGTGGCAACATGCAGTACAAATACACACGTACAAATACACACGTACAAATACACACGTTCAGATACACACGTACAAATACACACGTACAAATACACACGTACAAATACACACGTTCAGATACACACGTACAAATACACACGTTCAGATACACACGTACAAATACACACGTACAGGTACACACGTACAGGTACACACGTACAAATACACACGTACAAATACACACGTTCAGATACAGACGTACAAATACACACGTTCAGATACACACGTTCAGATACACACGTACAAATACACACGTTCAGATACACACGTACAAATACACACGTACAAATACACACGTACAAATACACACGTTCAGATACACACGTTCAGATACAGACGTACAAATACACACGTTCAGATACACACGTTCAGATACACACGTACAAATACACACGTACAAATACACACGTTCAGGTACACAGGTTCAGGTACACACGTTCAGGTACACACGTTCAGGTACACACGTACAGTTACACACGTTCAGGTACACACGTTCAGGTACACACGTACAGTTACACACGTTCAGGTACACACGTTCAGGTACACACGTTCAGGTACACAACTTGAAATACACGCGCTGCTATTCAACCCGTGTGTTGTTACATCTTTGTCGCCTTCTTGTCTCATTTTGTCTTTTTCTTGTCTTTTCGTCGCATTTTGTCGTCTTTTTGTCGTCTTTTTGTCAGAAGTAGTTC
The DNA here is from genome assembly GCA_013375575.1 of Percina caprodes. Lineage (NCBI taxonomy): Eukaryota > Metazoa > Chordata > Actinopteri > Perciformes > Percidae > Percina > Percina caprodes. The sequence goes on from JABXJD010000166.1 coordinate 1,221,425, forward strand.
CTTTGGAGACAGATAATTATGTCCATGAATAGTATTCAGATTAATATTTTAGTTTGTTTCATTGTTAAAAAGTCCTCATGTTGTCCTCATGTTGTCCTCATGTTGTCCTCATGTTGTCTTCATGTTGTCCCCATGTTGTCCCCGTGTTGTCCCCATGTTGTCTTCATGTTGTCTTCATGTTGTCCTCATGTTGTCTTCATGTTGTCTTCATGTTGTCCCCATGTTGTCTTCATGTTGTCTTCATGTTGTCCTCATGTTGTCCTCATGTTGTCTTCATGTTGTCCCCATGTTGTCCCCATGTTGTCTTCATGTTGTCTTCATGTTGTCCTCATGTTGTCCTCATGTTGTCTTCATGTTGTCCCCATGTTGTCTTCATGTTGTCTTCATGTTGTCCTCATGTTGTCCTCATGTTGTCTTCATGTTGTCCCCATGTTGTCCCCATGTTGTCCTCATGTTGTCCCCATGTTGTCCCCATGTTGTCCCCATGTTGTCCTCATGTTGTCCCCATGTTGTCCCCATGTTGTCCCCATGTTGTCCCCATGTTGTCTTCATGTTGTCCTCATGTTGTCTTCATGTTGTCCTCATGTTGTCTTCATGTTGTCCTCATGTTGTCCTCATGTTGTCTTCATGTTGTCCTCATGTTGTCCTCATGTTGTCCTCATGTTGTCCTCATGTTGTCCTATATCAATGTTCTTTTTAATTCTCCAAAATAACATGATTGATTCCACACAACGCTCTTTGCCAAGTACAAATCTCTACTTTCATTAATTTTGGGGCGTCTTATTCAATTTTATAGCATTTGAAACCAAATTGAAGTGTTTTTGAAATAGTATTGAGAGTAAAAGTTGACATATTCCAGTCTGTGATTATCATCAACATCCATTCCTTTAATTTTAGTCTCAATAATTCCTAATTTCTACTTTTCTAACTCAAACATTAGGTATAATGTCCTATAAATGAGGTTTATTGACCATAAATTCCAAAAATAAATAAAACTAAAGTAATAAGTTAGTGTTACGTAGTGTTGGAAATGAAAAAAAAGTGACAAATATGGGGAAATAGCGCCAACAATGTTGAAAAAAGGTCCAAAAATGTAAGAAAAATAAAAAACATTGATTCAAAAGCATAATCAAAAGTGTTGATTTTCAATTTTACATGAAGTCAACACGAGGGTTATTTCTATTAAAAACACATTTTCTAAGAGAGGATCCCCGGGAACAATCCGCCAAACTCAGGGAAACACTAGTTGTTGTTGAGAGGGGGATGGAGGGATGGAGGGATGGAGGGATGGAGGAGGGGGATGGGGGGGATCCTGGCTGTCAGAGGACATGAGGATGACAGGCTTGGCTGCCACTCACCGCCCCTCTCTGTGATGGGCTGCGATGTGCCAGGATGGACATCAGCACAGCCGGGGTGTCTGGCTCGCGGCCCCGCCTGTCCGCTCCGTGCCAACGCCAACGCACAATATCTTGTTTTAGGGGAGGAACCGCGGCGCTTTGGCATCGGCGTCTGCCTCCGTGTCATTTGGCTGCCGTTCTGGTGTCTTCGGGGCCTCCTTTGGAGGCAGCCGAACCGCCTCTGTGTGTTTGTCTTTTCTATTTTTTTGTGTAGCAGGAAAAGGCGGCGAACAAATCACTCCAAAACTTTTAATGTCCGTTGCCAACGTGACCGTCAGCCCTCACGCGGCATAATTGATGAGTGGCTTCTGATAATCCATTAAGACACGGCTAAAGGTCGCGGGGTATAAATAGCCTTGAAGGGCGCCGTGTGGAGTCGTCTGAGGGAAACAAAAGTGAAGAGGACACGCATGAAACTCCTCATGAATCCGTTCGTCTGCTGTTGGACTTCTTTGTCAGGTGGCCGGGGAGAAAACACCGCGACGGACACAATGACCCGTTCTCCTTGGCCCTTTGAACGCATTCACAACTACAGCCGACCCATAAAGGATTATTAAGGCCGACACTGAGATGAATATTTGGTTATTAAAAAATCTGATATCCTGATATATAGCGGCTGATATATGTCTTTAACCCTTGGACGTTATTATTATATTATATATATATAAAGTATATTGGAAGTTATTTGGGTCAAATTGACCCGTTTCAAGTTTTTAAGAGAAGTAAAATGGTCCCAGTTCCATGTTTTCTACCTGAAATCAGCACCTTACCTTATTTCCTGATAAACATGTATTCCTGACTCAGAACATTATTCTGGATATGACACTTATGTTGTTTCCATAGTGATTTTTAACATGAATTATAACCTGATGATAAAAACGAACCCCACTTCCATCTTTAATAGTGTTCTAGTAGAGACTGATTCATTCCCTGAACATAGATGTTATCTCAGCTGCTGGAAATGGAGATAAAGACAATATTTCTTAATAGATTATGAAGGAAAATTTTATTTCAGAATTGTTTTTAAAACCCCAAATAAGTCCCGGGGGACACGAGAGGGTCCCGGAGGTGGAGACGATACGAGGTTAAAAAAATCCAGAAACGATTTAGAAAACAGATTTCCCTAAATAAGTTATTTATTTATTTATTTATTTTATTTTTTTAATTTTAATTTTTTTATTTTTTAATTTTTTAATTTTTTAATTTTTTAATTTTTTTATATTTTATTATTATTATTTTTTTTATTAATTTTTTTTTATTTTTTTATTTATTTTTTTATTTATTTATTTATTTCTGAGTTCTCACTGAACATCAAATATATTTTGTTCGTCCGTTTGTCCAAAAAAATTAAATTATGGTTTTAGGATCTAATTAGTTTTAGGAATGTTTTTCCGAGTGTGTCTGATGTTGGACAGACACCTCTGAATGAATGGGTGAGTGAATGAATGGGTGAGTGAGTGAATGAATGGGTGAGTGAGTGAATGAATGAATGGGTGAGTGAGTGAATGAATGGGTGAGTGAGTGAATGAATGGGTGAGTGAGTGAATGAATGGGTGAGTGAGTGAGTGAATGAATGGGTGAGTGAATGAATGGGTGAGTGAGTGAGTGAATGAATGGGTGAGTGAATGAATGGGTGAGTGAGTGAGTGAATGAATGGGTGAGTGAGTGAATGAATGGGTGAGTGAGTGAGTGAATGAATGGGTGGGTGAGTGAATGAATGAATGGGTGAGTGTGTGAATGAATGGGTGAGTGTGTGAATGAATGGGTGAGTGAGTGAATGAATGGGTGAGTGAGTGAGTGAGTGAATGAATGGGTGAGTGAGTGAATGAGTGAGTGAATGAATGGGTGAGTGAATGAATGGGTGAGTGAATGGGTGAGTGAGTGAATGGGTGAGTGAATGAATGAATTGGTGAGTGAATGAATGAATGGGTAAGTGAGAGAATGAATGGGTGGGTGAGTGAGTGAATGAATGAGTGAGTGAGAGAATGAATGGGTGGGTGAATGAGTGAGTGAGTGGGTGGGTGGGTGAGTGAGTGAATGAGTGAGTGGGTGGGTGAGTGAATGAATGAATGAATGAATGAGTGAGAGAATGAATGGGTGGGTGAGTGAGTGAAGTGCAGTTTGTTGAGTGTGTGTTAACGTCTGAACACAGCGAGTTTCACAACCAAACATCTTGGCT
>JABXJD010000166.1:1230000-1240000 GCA_013375575.1 Percina caprodes
GGGTCTCAACCCCCTAAAGTCTCGGCCTCAACCCCTCAAAGTCTGGGTCTCAACCCCCCAGAGTCTTGGTCTCAACCCCTCAAAGTCTGGGTCTCAACCCCCCAGAGTCTTGGTCTCAACCCCTCGAAGACTGGGTCTCAACCCCCTAAAGTCTCTGCCTCAACCCCTCAAAGTCTGGGTCTCAACCCCCCCAAGTTTTGGTCTCAACCCCTCGAAGTCTGGGTCTCAACCCCTCGAAGTCTGGGTCTCAACCCCCCAGAGTCTTGGTCTCAACCCCTCAAAGTCTGGGTCTCAACCCCCCAGAGTCTAGGTCTCAACCCCCCAAAGTCTCGATCTCAACCCCCCCAAGTCTGGGTCTCAACCCCCCCAAGTCTCGGTGTCATCCCCCCGAAGTCTCGGTCTCAACCCCCCAAAGTCTCGGTCTCAACCCCCCAAGGTCTGGGTCTTGTCTCTGTCTCAACCCCCCAAAGTCTTGGTCTCAATCCCCCAAAGTCTTAGTTCTGTCTCCATCTCAACCCCTTAAAGTCTCTGTCTCAACCCCCCCAAAGTCTTGGTCTTGTCTCCGTGTCAACCCCTCCATGGTCTTGGTCTTGTCTCGGTCTCAAACCCCCCAAATCCCATCGTCTCCATCGTTTGGTGTAAAACGACTCAGTCCCTCAGTCCCTCAGTCCCTCAGTCCTTCTCCCTGGTTTCACGTTCCGACTGATGATTCATTTAAAGTTATTTGTCAGACTTCCTCAGATTTTCAATGTTTTTCTTCTCATTGCAGCAGGAAGACATGTCCACTGGGACATGTCCACTGGGACATGAGTGAGGGACAGTCCGGGAGACGGTGAGTAAAATCACAAACTTCTGTCCTGATTTCTGTCCTCTTCAAGACTAATAAATCAAACCCAGAAACACAACACTGCCCCCTACTGGGAGCTGACTGCACCCCCAGCATCTGGAACAGCACTGTATATACATAGGGGGGTGTATACTTATGCCCCCTGTATTTTAACATAGGGGGGTGTATACTTATGCCCCCTGTATTTTAACATAGGGGGTGTATACTTATGCCCCCTGTATTTTAACATAGGGGGTGTATACTTATGCCCCTGTATTTTAACATAGGGGTGTATACTTATGCCCCTGTATTTTAACATAGGGGTGTATACTTATGCCCCTGTATTTTAACATAGGGGGTGTATACTTATGCCCCTGTATTTTAACATAGGGGGGTGTATACTTATGCCCCCTGTATTTTAACATAGGGGGGTGTATACTTATGACCCCTGTATTTTAACATAGGGGGTGTATACTTATGCCCCTGTATTTTAACATAGGGGGTGTATACTTATGCCCCTGTATTTTAACATAGGGGGTGTATACTTATGCCCCTGTATTTTAACATAGGGGGTGTATACTTATGCCCCTGTATTTTAACATAGGGGTGTATACTTATGCCCTGTATTTTAACATAGGGGGTGTATACTTATGCCCTGTATTTTAACATAGGGGGTGTATACTTATGCCCTGTATTTTAACATAGGGGTGTATACTTATGCCCCTGTATTTTAACATAGGGGGTGTATACTTATGCCCCTGTATTTTAACATAGGGGGTGTATACTTATGCCCTGTATTTTAACATAGGGGGTGTATACTTATGCCCCTGTATTTTAACATAGGGGTGTATACTTATGCCCCTGTATTTTAACATAGGGGGTATACTTATGCCCCTGTATTTTAACATAGGGGGTGTATACTTATGCCCCTGTATTTTAACATAGGGGGTGTATACTTATGCCCCTGTATTTTAACATAGGGGGTATACTTATGCCCTGTATTTTAACATAGGGGGTGTATACTTATGCCCCTGTATTTTAACATAGGGGGTGTATACTTATGCCCCTGTATTTTAACATAGGGGGTATACTTATGCCCCTGTATTTTAACATAGGGGGTGTATACTTATGCCCCTGTATTTTAACATAGGGGTGTATACTTATGCCCCTGTATTTTAACATAGGGGGTGTATACTTATGCCCCTGTATTTTAACATAGGGGTGTATACTTATGCCCCTGTATTTTAACATAGGGGTGTATACTTATGCCCCTGTATTTTAACATAGGGGGTGTATACTTATGCCCCTGTATTTTAACATAGGGGGTGTATACTTATGCCCCTGTATTTTAACATAGGGGTGTATACTTATGCCCCCTGTATTTTAACATAGGGGGTATACTTATGCCCCTGTATTTTAACATAGGGGTGTATACTTATGCCCCTGTATTTTAACATAGGGGGTGTATACTTATGCCCCTGTATTTTAACATAGGGGGTGTATACTTATGCCCCTGTATTTTAACATAGGGGTGTATACTTATGCCCCTGTATTTTAACATAGGGGGTGTATACTTATGCCCCTGTATTTTAACATAGGGGTGTATACTTATGCCCCTGTATTTTAACATAGGGGGTGTATACTTATGCCCCTGTATTTTAACATAGGGGTGTATACTTATGCCCCTGTATTTTAACATAGGGGGTGTATACTTATGCCCCCTGTATTTTAACATAGGGGGTGTATACTTATGCCCCCTGTATTTTAACATAGGGGGTGTATACTTATGCCCCTGTATTTTAACATAGGGGGGGTGTATACTTATACTTATGAAATATTCTTTTTAACCCTCGTGTTGTCTTCCCATCAACCGTGAAAAAACACATTATTGCTTCTCTGACACTTTTTCAATGTTGTGGGGGCTTTTCTGATGTTTTTTTTTTAAAGTTATTTGATATTTCTAATGTTGACATTTTTCAAACGCCCATTTTTTGTGATTAAAATACTGAAAACGGGTCAAATTTGACCCGAGGAGAACATGCGGAGAACATGCGGAGAACATTGCGGAGAACATTGCGGAGAACATGCGGAGAACATGCGGAGAACATGAGGGTTAACCAAATCACCACAAAAAAGATGGATTCCATGTAAAGCCAGGTGTAAATTAAAATGGTTTCAAATCAGCATCCTGACTAAACTCACCTGTAACCTAGGTAACATGTATTACCTGTAACCTAGGTAACATGTATTACCTGTAACCTAGGTAACATGTATTACCTGTAACCTAGGTAACATGTATTACCTGTAACCTAGGTAACATGTATTACCTGTAACCTAGGTAACATGTATTACCTGTAGCCTAGGTAACATGTATTACCTGTAACCTAGGTAACATGTATTACCTGCAGGTCTAGGTAACATGTATTACCTGCAGGTCTAGGTAACATGTATTACCTGCAGGTCTAGGTAACATGTATTACCTGTAACCTAGGTAACATGTATTACCTGCAGGTCTAGGTAACATGTATTACCTGTAACATGTATTACCTGTAACCTAGGTAACATGTATTACCTGTAACCTAGGTAACATGTATTACCTGCAGGTCTAGGTAACATGTATTACCTGTAACATGTATTACCTGTAACCTAGGTAACATGTATTACCTGTAACATGTATTACCTGTAACCTAGGTAACATGTATTACCTGTAACATGTATTACCTGTAACCTAGGTAACATGTATTACCTGTAACATGTATTACCTGTAACCTTGGTAACATGTATTACCTGTAACATGTATTACCTGTAACCTAGGTAACATGTATTACCTGTAACCTAGGTAACATGTATTACCTGCAGGTCTAGGTAACATGTATTACCTGTAACATGTATTACCTGTAACCTAGGTAACATGTATTACCTGTAACATGTATTACCTGTAACCTAGGTAACATGTATTACCTGTAACATGTATTACCTGTAACCTAGGTAACATGTATTACCTGTAACATGTATTACCTGTAACCTTGGTAACATGTATTACCTGTAACATGTATTACCTGTAACCTAGGTAACATGTATTACCTGTAACCTAGGTAACATGTATTACCTGCAGTTCTAGGTAACATGTATTACCTGTAACATGTATTACCTGTAACCTAGGTAACATGTATTACCTGTAACATGTATTACCTGTAACCTAGGTAACATGTATTACCTGTAACATGTATTACCTGTAACCTAGGTAACATGTATTACCTGTAACATGTATTACCTGTAACCTTGGTAACATGTATTACCTGTAACATGTATTACCTGTAACCTAGGTAACATGTATTACCTGTAACCTAGGTAACATGTATTACCTGCAGGTCTAGGTAACATGTATTACCTGTAACATGTATTACCTGTAACCTAGGTAACATGTATTACCTGTAACCTAGGTAACATGTATTACCTGTAACCTAGGTAACATGTATTACCTGTAACCTAGGTAACATGTATTACCTGCAGGTCTAGGTAACATGTATTACCTGTAACATGTATTACCTGTAACCTAGGTAACATGTATTACCTGTAACATGTATTACCTGTAACCTAGGTAACATGTATTACCTGTAACATGTATTACCTGTAACCTAGGTAACATGTATTACCTGTAACATGTATTACCTGTAACCTAGGTAACATGTATTACCTGTAACATGTATTACCTGTAACCTTGGTAACATGTATTACCTGTAACATGTATTACCTGTAACCTAGGTAACATGTATTACCTGTAACATGTATTACCTGTAACCTAGGTAACATGTATTACCTGTAACATGTATTACCTGTAACCTAGGTAACATGTATTACCTGTAACCTAGGTAACATGTATTACCTGTAATTACGTAATTCCTAACAGAGATCTTGTCACACTCAAAACACACATTTCTCCGCCCGCCCCCCCCGTTGATTTCTCTGCTCTGTCTCTATCACGTTGCCAACGGTGAACTTGACTCCCGTACGGCGGACTCCGCGGGGGCACCGTGAAATCGCCACCCTCTGCTCTGAAGCGCCTTTTTAACGCCGTCTGGCCTCCCTGCTGTTATCAGAAAACAACAAGCAGCAGTGTGCTTCTACAGTGGATCACGTGTAGACAGCTTTAACCTCCCTCCACCCCCTCCCTCCCCTCCCCTCCCCCCCGCTCCTCACCTCCTGGCCCGGTGTACCTTACCCCGCAACAACCCCAACGTCCTCTCCGTATCTCCGGCTGAATCGCATTCCTCCGTTTGGCCGCCACAATGGGAGAACTGTTTGCTGGCGGGGCTCTGCTCTGGTTCAGGTATTCCCCCTCTGATTAGGAACCTGAGCTCCACAGACCCCCCGCACATCCCTCTCACTCTTTATTACCCCTTCTACCTCCCTAACTTTAGCACAAGCACACAATGAAATGATCTTACAGGTTAATGCACATGTTTGTGGATTTGCGACATGATGGGACGGTGCTGCGTGGCGTTGTGGTCTCTGTCCTGGAACAACAACAACAAAAACACACAAAACCTCAGAACCAGGCCGGCTTGTAACAGAATATCGTGCTTATATACAAAAAAAAAACAAATTATCCAATGAAAGCCTTTCAAAACTTTATAAACCATCAAGTGGTTGGCTGCAAAAACAGCGATGCATTTACAGGCTAGATTCTGTGTCTGGAAAATACAGAACTGTGGTGTAGTCTACATGAGAAGCAGGTATACACACACTTAGAAAGCTCCAGGATTTCCATATACTCACTTAAAAAATGCCCAATGACGCATAAAAACATACTTTCTATTATATATATTTTATATATTCATGGTAAATTGGTGCATAAACAGTATCCGAATGCAGGAAGTGACGCTCAAAATGACCCTGGGGGAGGACACCCAGATGCTATTTTACACACATGTGTGCGGGAGGGTGGGTGTAGTCTGGGAGGGAGGGAGGGAGGGTGTAGTCTGGGAGGGATGGGATGGTGTAGTCTGGGAGGGAGGGTGGGTGGGTGTAGTCTGGGAGGGAGAGCGGGTGGGTGTAGTCTGGGAGGGAGAGTTGGTGTAGTCTGGGAGAGATGGTGGGTGCAGTCTGGGAGGGTGGGTGGGTGTAGTCTGGGAGAGATGGGTGGGTGGGTGTAGTCTGGGAGGGAGAGTGGGTGTAGTCTGGGAGAGATGGGTGGGTGGGTGTAGTCTGGGAGGGAGAGTGGGTGGGTGTAGTCTGGGAGGGAGAGTGGGTGGGTGTAGTCTGGGAGGGAGAGTGGGTGCAGTCTGGGAGGGTGGGTGGGTGTAGTCTGGGAGAGATGGGTGGGTGTAGTCTGGGAGAGAGAGTGGGTATAGTTTGGGTGGGAGGGTGTAGTCTGGGAGGGATGGGAGGTTGTAGTCCGGGTGGGAGGGTGTAGTCTGGGAGAGATGGGAGGGTGTAGTCTGTGTGGGAGGGTGTAGTCTGGGAGGGATGGGAGGGTGTAGTCTGGGAGGGAGGGTGTAGTCTGGGAGGGAGGGAGGGTGTAGTCTGGGAGGGGTGGGAGGATGTAATCTGGGTGGGAGGGTGTAGTCTGGGAGAGATGGGAGGGTGTAGTCTGGGTGGGAGGGTGTAGTCTGGGAGAGATGGGAGGGTGTAGTCTGGGAGAGATGGGAGGGTGTAGTCTGGGAGAGATGGGAGGGTGTAGTCTGGGAGAGATGGGAGGGTGTAGTCTGGGAGGGATGGGAGGGTGTAGTCTGGGAGAGAGAGTGGGTGTAGTTTGGGTGGGAGGGTGTAGTCCGGGTGGGAGAGTGTAGTCTGGGAGAGATGGGAGGTGTAGTCTGTGTGGGAGGGTGTAGTCTGGGAGGGATGGGAGGGTGTAGTCTGGGAGGGAGGGTGTAGTCTGGGAGGGAGGGAGGGTGTAGTCTGGGAGGGGTGGGAGGATGTAATCTGGGTGGGAGGGTGTAGTCTGGGAGAGATGGGAGGGTGTAGTCTGGGTGGGAGGGTGTAGTCTGGGAGAGATGGGAGGGTGTAGTCTGGGTGGGAGGGTGTAGTCTGGGAGAGATGGGAGGGTGTAGTCTGGGTGAGGGTGTAGTCTGGGAGAGATGGGAGGGTGTAGTCTGGGAGGGAGGGTGTAGTCTGGGAGGGAGGGTGTAGTCTGGGAGAGATGGGAGGGTGTAGTCTGGGAGAGATGGGAGGGTGTAGTCTGGGTGGGAGGGTGTAGTCTGGGAGAGATGGGAGGGTGTAGTCTGGGAGAGATGGGAGGGTGTAGTCTGGGAGGGAGGGTGTAGTCTGGGAGGGATGGGAGGGTGTAGTCTGGGAGAGAGAGTGGGTGTAGTTTGGGTGGGAGGGTGTAGTCCGGGTGGGAGAGTGGGTGTCAGTCATGTGCTGTATGTGGGGGTGGGAGAGAGAAAGAGAGAGTGAAATGTATGCGGGGGTAGTTATATTTAATTACCCTCCTGGTGTCCTGTTTCTAAGTGTTTTATATCAGAAATATAGATTTCTATCAACCAAATTGCCCAAAAATAACGCGGATGATTCCATACGACGTTCTCCAGGTAAATTAATGTTACTTTCATTGAGTTTTGGGTGTTTTATTGAATCTTTGAGCATTTGAATTATTTTATTTTAATGGTTTCTGATCTTCACTATTAGTCAACGTTATTCATCATTTCTGCCTTTTTAACTAAAAATGAATGTATAATTTGATATAAATGAGGTTTGTTGACCATGAATTCCAAGAATAAGAATAATAAAACCTGTTATTAAATCAGCTCTGGTTTTAAAAAAGCACCAAAAGCTGGAAAAAGTGAGAAATAAATCAGAAAAATTACAAATAAATCAGAAAAAGTGAGAAATGAATCAAAAAAAGTGAGAAATAAATCAGAAAAAGTGAGAAATAAATCAGAAAAATTACAAATAAATCAGAAAAATTACAAATAAATCAGAAAAAGTGAGAAATAAATCAGAAAAAGTGAGAAATAAATCAGAAAAATTACAAATAAATCAGAAAAGCCCAAAAAACGTAATGTTAGCTGTTGACCTGGAGGACGAGCTCGTTAACGGGAGACGACACGACGGTTAATTATTCTTCTGTCAAACATGAAAACATGAACATTATTATCACTTTAGTCACTTTTTCAGTGTTTGATATTACACACACACACACACACACACACACACACACACACACACACATTCAGTCTACAGACGCACACACACACACACACACACACACACACACACACACACACACACATTCAGTCTACAGACACACACACACACACACACACACACACACATTCAGTCTACAGACACACACACACACACACACACACACACACACACACACACACATTCAGTCTACAGACGCACACACACACACACACACACACACACACATTCAGTCTACAGACACACACACACACACACACACACACACACACACACACACATTCAGTCTACAGACACAACACACGCACGCACACACACACACACACACACATTCAGTCTACAGACGCGCACACACACACACACACATTCAGTCTACAGACACACACACACACACACACACACACACACACATATTCAGTCTACAGACACAAACACACGCACACACACACACACACACACACACACACACACACATTCAGGGTGTTTTGAAATGCTAAAAGATTAAAACTACATCCGATCTTTTGATTGCGATACGATTAAAAGACGTTAAGTTTCATATCTTAAGTTTCTATTTTTCTACATTTTATTTATCAGAACTTTAATATATTTTGATGTTCTGTTGAGACAATAAAACTAATTATTATATTAATATTTTAGTGAGAACTCATAAATAACTAATAACTATGACTCTTTTTTAAGTATATATCGCCATATATATTTATATATCAGAATATTGAATATTTCTATAACTGTATACGGTGTATATATATATATATATATATATATATATATATATACCGTATATAATAGAGTATATATACTCTATTATATATATACATATACACACCGTATACAGCATATATATTCTATACATATACTCTATACAGTATTATATATAATACTGCAAACTATATATACTGTATTATATACATATATACAGTATTATATATACTGTTATATCCAGTATATATTATAGACATAAATTATATACATTATATATAATACTGTATATAATATATATACATATATATATATTATATACAGTATTATATATATATATATATATATATATATATATATTATACTGTATATAATACAGTATAATATATATACTGTATATATAATAATAATACTGTATATTCTATATAGTATTATATATCTATATATATAATGTAGGCTACATATTAATGACTTATAACTGTAATAATACTGTAATATATATATATATATATACTGTATATAATACAGTATATATATAAACTGTATATAATACAGTATATATATATACTGTATATAATACAGTATATATATATATATATATATATATATATATATATATATATATATATATATATATATATATACTGTATTATATACAGTGTATATATATACTGTATTATATACAGTATATATATATATATATATATATATATATATATATATATATATATATATATACTGTATTATATACAGTATATATATATACTGTATTATATACAGTTTATATATATACTGTATTATATACAGTATATATAATATATATACTGTATTATATACAGTATATATATTATACTCTAGGCTACATATTAATGACTTGTAACTGTACTAATATTAATGATTTATTAATTATAAAGTGTTACATATTATTATAAATTACTTCATAATTTCCAACATTACGAAGTGATTTGAGATCTGTTAATGTAATGGCAGTGATATAGTATTACTAGATAATAGTATTACTAGATATTATACTTTTACACGTTAGATATTATACACATACTTTTAGATATTATACTTATATGTATTTGCAGTACTTTGACTTTTTGTGTTTTTCTACTTTAACTTCACTGTTTTCTTCTGTAATCTGAGCTGAAGGTGAAAAGAAGACTTACTGGGTGTGTTTTTCAGACGGGGACGGGACTGGGTCAGAGACGGGACTGGGACGGGGACCGGGACAGACGGGCACCGGGATGGAGACGGGGACCGGGGTGGAGACAGAGACGGAGACGGGACCGGGTGGAGACA
>JABXJD010000166.1:1245000-1250000 GCA_013375575.1 Percina caprodes
CGTCTCAGCGCGGGTGTCCCGATACGCCGGGCTCCGGCCGCGCGCCGCGGCCACATTCAGCAGCTTGTCGCGGTCAGCGAGGCCCGGCGACCTCTGACACCCCCGTCACCTGTTGGGTGGCTGAAGTGGAAAATGGAAAGCGAGGGGGGGGTCCAGCAGAGAAGCTGGTGCACAGACGCGGGGTTGAGGGGCAGTTTGGTGGCTCCGCTGAGAGATGGGGGGGGGTGTTGGGGGAGGGGGGGGGCAGTTTTTGCTGCTCCACAATAGTCTTTTGTGGTCCGCCCCCCCCAAATGAGCCGAGACATGAAAGAGCTCCCAGAGCCGAGAGTTCGTTAGAGGACGGCTCATTACTGCTGCCAGCGCTACGTTAACGCTTCATCGCCACGGAGACGCGCCGTCCGGGCCCCGCAACGGGCGCCCGGGGGCCCCGGACGCCGCGCGGCCCGTCCCGGGGCTCGAACGCGCGGCCGTCTCCTCCTCCGGCCTCCGTCAACACAGTCGGTGCCTGAGAGACAAAGACGGCTTTATCCTCCCCGTAACAGGACCGGGAACTCTGGGAATTCCTCTCAGTCAGAGCAAAACCACCAGCCCCCCGACACCCCGTCCCCTAAACACACACACACACACACACACACACACCCACACACACACACACACACACACACACTCTATCCCCGTGCAGCTTAGCGGGACGGCGGCAGGCAGCCTGTGGATTTTGACGGGAGGTTTTTATCCTGCTGGTGTGTGTGTGTGTGTGTGTGTGTGTGTGTGTGTGTGTGTGTGTGTGTGTGTGTGTGTGTGTGTGTGTGTGTGTGTGTGTGTGTGTGTGTGTGTGTGTGGTGATTTTTCTTCCTTTTTATTTGAAGGATATCTGATCAAATCGGCCGTTTGACGTCTTGTTGTTGACGCTGTTCGTGGGTGAAAATATGTTTTCTTGTTGTTGTTTATTTTTAATTAATTAGAGCTCGAATAATTGGAATTTCAGGCGTTGCCGTGGAGACCGTAAATGTGTCTTAAATAAGGACGTCAGTCCCACCGAGCTGCAGCCGGGACGTCTTCTTCTGCAGAAATGTTCCAGCTGCACGATCGGGTGGGGGGGGGGGGAGGCTGTTTTTCTTCTTCATTTGTATTTAAAGTTTGATGCTTTTAAATCTCCATGGCAACAACACGGACATTTCTTTGTGAAATACTAAGAAAGTTTCCCCCAAAATGACTCTAAATGTCAAAAATACAATCACATGTTTTTAATGCCACATTCATACCTGTCGGGGGATCTGTTTTTCTTCTTCTGGTGTTTTGTATTTATCGTTGAATGCTTTTAAACCTCCATGGCAATAATATTTCTTAAAATTTGACATTTTTATCAGTTTTTTTTCACCTTCCTTAGTTTTTTGGGCCGTTTCTCTGAGAAATAAAATGACTCAAAATGTCAGAAATCTTTCATTTAATTTAATATTAACGTTCACTGTGTTTGTTCATGAATGCCCCAAATATTAATATAATATTAAAGGCGAACGCAGAACTTTGCTGCACGTAAAATATAAAAAATCCTAATTTTATTTTCTTAATATAAAATGAATTATTAGTTTTTTTATGGCTTTATTTGGAGTGAAATGAAATGTTTGTATTGAAGCATTGAGATCCTCTCAGACTACATAGAAGATGAATCCCAGTGACAGCGTGCCCCCCCCCCCTTCCTGTGTCTCCACCGTCACGACTAAAGGGAAAAAGTCCCAGAAAATGTCCCTCGTGTTGTCTCCCGGGTCAAAAAACGGACAAAAATTGGACATTTTGTTTCCTTATTTTTAGACTTTTTTTTTTAGTTTCCACACACAAACCCACACATGCACGCACACAGACACACAAACCCACACATGCACGCACACAGACACACAAACCCACACATGCACGCACACAGACACACAAACCCACACATGCACGCACACAGACACACAAACCCACATGGACACACACATTACAGACACACACATTACAGACACACACATTACAGACACATACATTACAGACACACACATTACAGACACACACATTACAGACACACACATTACAGACACATACATTACAGACACACACATTACAGACACATACATTACAGACACACACATTACAGACACACACATTACAGACACATACATTACAGACACACACATTACAGACACACACATTACAGACACATACATTACAGACACACACATTACAGACACACACATTACAGACACATACATTACAGACACACACATTACAGACACACACATTACAGACACACACATTACAGACACACACAGACACACACATTACAGACACACACGGACACACAGACACACACATTACAGACACACATTACAGACACACACAGACACACACATTACAGACACACACGGACACACACACAGACACACACATTACAGACACACACATTACAGACACACACAGACACACACATTACAGACACACATACATTACAGACTCACACAGACACACACATTACAGACACACACGGACACACACAGACACACACATTACAGACACACACATTACAGACACACACAGACACACACATTACAGACACATACATTACAGACACACACAGACACACACATTACAGACACACACGGACACACACAGACACACACATTACAGACACACACATTACAGACACACACAGACACACACATTACAGACACACACGGACACACACAGACACACACATTACAGACACACACATTACAGACACACACAGACACACACATTACAGACACACATACATTACAGACTCACACAGACACACACATTACAGACACACACGGACACACACAGACACACACATTACAGACACACACATTACAGACACACACAGACACACACATTACAGACACACACATTACAGACTCACACAGACACACACATTACAGACACACACAGACACACACGGACACACACAGACACACACATTACAGACACACACATTACAGACACACACATTACAGACACATACATTACAGGCACACACACACACACACACGCACACACAACCCTTGTTGTCCTCCCGGGTAAAATAATAAATTAATAATAATAATAATAATAACTACTACCTAACTTCAGTTTTAGTTATTTTAGGAATTTATGGTCAATAAAGCTCATTTATAGGAAATTATACCTAATGTTTGAGTTAGAAAAGCAGAAATTAGGAATTATTGAGACTAAAATTAAAGGAATGGATGTTGATGATAATCACAGACTGGAATATGTCAACTTTTACTCTCAATACTATTTCAAAAACACTTCAATTTGGTTTTAAATGCTATAAAATTGATCCTTTTGTCAGCTCACCGCTTTTTGTTGTTGTCCTTTTTCAGATATTTTTGGTCACTTTCTTCAACATTAAAAACAACCAAAAATACCTTCTATATTTATTTATTTTAAAATCACATTTAATCTAATTTATGAGCTAAATTGTTATTATTATTATTATTATTATTATTATTGTTATTATTATTATTATTATTATTATTATTATTATTATTATTATTATTATTATTATTATATATCGTTACTGGGGCTTTTTCTGTGAACGTGAATCAGTCCGTTGGGGTTCCACGTCTGAATGTGGCGCAGCAGAAGAAGGTCAGAGAGGTCAGAGGTCAAAGAGGTCGGAGAGGTCAGAGGTCAGAGGTCAGAGAGGATTATCTGCATTAACCGTCCCGTCAGCAGCAGAAAATCTACTTTTGTTGTCGTTTCTCAGCGTTTTTCCAGCTGTTTTCGTCCCTTTTTTCAACATTTTTCAACGCTTCGTCCCTTTTTTCCATCATTTGTTCTGCTTATTTCCAACATCCCGTGTTTTGGATTTAAAGAAGTTTTTGAGAATTTGACCCGAGGACAACATGAGGGTTAAAATCTGAAAACAGCCGCCATGATTTCCGTTACCGGGACGACACATCCCGTCTTTAATTTAGCGTTTTCATGGATTTTTTTTGTTCTTTGATCTCATTTATATTTAAGGATTTTCTTCTGCTGTTTGATGATGTAATTGGTTGATTTATTATTATTATCATTATTATTATTAGGGTTTATATTTTTATATTATCAGAGCTAGGTTTTGTAATTTAGATTTATTTACAATAAAACATCCCAGATAATTAATTATTCCTCATTCATAATAGAAATGGTGTCGTTCTGACGGTCGAAGCATCCAATTCAACTTAGTCTTAACACTCTGTGCTTTTATTTTGAAAAGCTGCCAGCGGCTCGCAAGAAATGTAAAATCTGCTTTGATAAAATAATAATAATTGTTTTTCTACCATTTTTCAACGTCTTTGTTGTCGCTTCGATGTTTTTGTCTCTTTCTGAGCCCCTTTGACGTGTTTTTGAAGCTTTTTTCCACCGCTTTGTCGCTTTGTATTTTTTGCTTTCTTAATTATTTTTCTGCCTTTTTCTCAACATTTTTGTTGCCTGTTATAAGAATATTAAAAACGTAATTCTGGCATTTAAAACACATAATTCACATCATAACTCACAATATCTTTTGCGCTTTTATTTTGAAAAAACTGCAAGCGGGTCATGCAAAAAAATCTGAAATCTGTTTAGAAAATAAAAATAAAATAAGTATTCAAAGCATTTATATTATTATTATTTATTATATTTATTATTTTCTATATTATATTTCTTATATACATTTTTTTTATATTTCTTATTATATTTTATATTTTTTATTATATTATATTTTTTATTTATTATTTTTCATGTTTCTTATTCAATATATTTCTTATTATATTTCTTATTTGTTCTTATTTAGCATTTATTGCACCGGGGTGATCCCGGTTACATGTTCATTGCTAAATTGAATTAATTTTCCTTTAATATCTGCATTTCTACGTCTGATTTGTTATTTTCACTCCGTTGGGATTATTATTATATTATTATTTCATCGTGACTCGTTTCTGCTTCGCCGCACGGCCGTGAAGATGAAATGAAATCACAAA
>JABXJD010000166.1:1265000-1270000 GCA_013375575.1 Percina caprodes
CGCCCCAAAATTAATGAAAGTAGAGATTTGTACTTGGCAAAGAGCGTTGTGTGGAATCAATCATGTTATTTTGGGGAATTATAAAGAACATTGATATAGGACAACAGGTCAATTTAACCCGAATCGACACGAAACTTTCAGTTTTTCTGGGTAGAAATCTCAACATTTTGTTCTTTTTCGACACTTTTGTCACTTTTTTTCAGCGTCTTTGTAGTTTTTCCCAAAATGTGTCACTTTTTCAACGTTCTATAAAGGAGGATAAACAAACATAATATATACTGTGTGTGTGTGTGTGTGTGTGTGTGTGTGTGTGTGTGTGTGTGTGTGTGTGTGTGTGTGTGTGTGTGTGTGTGTGTGTGTGTGTGTGTGTGTGTCCCTTCCTGTCCCAGAGAGACTCAAACATATTCACATCTAACAAGCTGACATCAGACATTATCCCGTCTTCCCTTGATTTTTTTCAACTCTCCTTCTGTTTCCTCTCTCTCTCTCTCTCTCTCTCTCTCTCTCTCTCTCTCTCTCTCTCTCTCTCTCGTCTTTCTTCCCCCCCCCCCCCACAACATAGTTTTTATACCGTTGAGCCTTAGTTTCCATGCATAGATATTGTAAAAAGAAACTTGTTATTCGCAAAATTGGCATAGAGCGATTTGGAAAATCGCCCGGTGATAGGCTACCCCCCCCCCCCCCTCCTTCCCTCTGCGTGCAGCAGGAGCCCCCAGCTACGGGGGGCCAGGGGGGCGCTGCCTGATGGCGGTCAGGACGGTCCGGGCTCAGCTACAGATGTGATGCCAGCTTTTGCCAGCGGTCACCTTGGAGAGGCCGATGGCAGCATGTCCCTTTAACCCCCCCAGCCCCCCTCCCCCCCCCACTACAGCTGGCTTCCTGCTTAATCCGCCACGGGGGGGGGCAGGAGGCCACGCGGCCCGATACATGCTTTCTACACAGTTACTGTGGGAAAAAGTCCGACGTGATGTAGGGCTGCAGCAACGAGGGTTTTACATGCAAGGAATGAATGAGGGGATCAGGCTACTTCCTGGATGAATGGATCAGGCTACTTCCTGGATGAATGGATCAGGCTACTTCCTGGATGAATGGCTCAGTCTCCCACAGATTCTTCTTCATTCGTCCTTTTCCTGTCTCACATTCATCTGTTTCATCTGCAGAGACAGACAGACAGACAGACAGACAGGCAGAGAGACAGACAGACAGCCAGCCAGCCAGCCAGCCAGCCAGCCAGCCAGCCAGCCAGCCAGCCAGCCAGCCAGACAGACAGCCAGACAGCCAGACAGACAGACAGGCAGGCAGACAGGCAGACAGACAGGCAGGCAGACAGGCAGACAGGCAGACAGACAGGCAGACAGACAGACAGACAGGCAGACAGACAGGCAGACAGACAGACAGACAGACAGACAGGCAGACAGACAGACAGACAGACAGACAGACAGACAGACAGGCAGGCAGGCAGACAGGCAGACAGACAGACAGACAGACAGACAGACAGGCAGACAGGCAGACAGGCAGACAGGCAGACAGACAGGCAGACAGACAGACAGACAGACAGACAGGCAGACAGACAGACAGACAGGCAGACAGGCAGACAGACAGGCAGACAGGCAGACAGACAGGCAGACAGACAGACAGACAGACAGACAGACAGACAGACAGACAGACAGACAGACAGACAGACAGACAGACAGGCTCAAAACTCTCACTGAGTAATCTTCAATTTAGGGACTTTATTCCATCACATTTAAAAATCTCTCTTTCCCTCTCTCGCTTTCTCTTTCTCTCTCAATGTCTCTCTGTCTCTCTCTCCTTCTCTCCCTCTCTCTCTCCCTCCCTCTCTCTTTCCCTCTCTCTTTCCCTCTCAATGTCTCTCTCCTTCTCTCCCTCTCTCTCTCTACCTCTCTCTCTCTTACTCTTGACTCTCTCTCTCGTGTTTCCTTCTCTCTCTCCCTCTCTACCTCTCTTATTCTTGTCTTTCTTCCTCTCTCTTCCTCCTTTTTCCTCTTTTTCCTGCTCCCTTTCTTTCCTCTCTCTCTCTCTCTCTGTCTCTCGTCTCCCTCCCTCCCTCTCTCCCTCCCTCTCTTTCTCCCCCCCCCCACTAATGGCCTAGCAGCCCTAGTTTTAATACTATTGTATTTCTTAGTATCTTTCTTAGTTTCTTAGTATTTTTTTTTAGTATTTCTCCCCATGTATCAGACGTGGTTCCTTCTCGTGCCCCCACTAATGGACTAATCCCAGCAGTATTTCTCCCCACGTATCAGACATGGTTCCTTCTCGTGTGTGTGTCCCCCACTAATGGACTAATCCCAGCAGTATTTCTCCCCACGTATCAGACGTGGTTCCTTCTCGTGCCCCCCCCCCCCACTAATGGACTAATCCCAGCAGTATTTCTCCCCACGTATCAGACGTGGTTCCTTCTCGTGCCCCCCCCCCACTAATGGACTAATCCCAGCAGTATTTCTCCCCATGTATCAGACGTGCCCCCACACTAATGGACTAATCCCAGCAGTATTTCTCCCCACGTATCAGACGTGGTTCCTTCTCGTGCCCCCACTAATGGACTAATCCCAGCAGTATTTCTCCCCACGTATCAGACGTGGTTCCTTCCTCCCTAAAAGAGTTCTCCGCCTGCAGAAGGTGAAGCTGCAGGTCTGCTTCTCCAAACTGGATCCATCCTCTCTGCTAATCAGCCGTGCATCTCTACCTTCCTAATTGTTTCCATCCCCCGCCCCGCCCCCCCGGGGCTTTAAAGAGGCTGATTCTGGTCTCAGCGGAGGGAGCGTTACTCTGCAGAACACGACCTGCAGCCATTAACGGATCAGCTGGAAGATATTCCATTTCTGCTTCTTCTGATCCCGTCGTATTGATAAGCGATTACATAATTACTCTGAAACTGATAAATACCAGGCGGGCGCTCTGATTGGTCCGGATCCTAACGAGTGCGTGGCCCGACCTATCGTACGAGTCTTACTTTTAGAGGGTTTATGTGAGGAAATCCTCGAAGGCTGTTTCAAATCCAGGTATAATATTAATTATGTTCTAACATACTTCTACTAAACTACTTCAACTACATGCACGCCGGTCTTTAACAGCCCCCAGCCCCCCAGCCCCCTTGTCCTCGGGTCCAAAGGTTTCTACTGCAGAGATTTGGGTTAAATACTCGATCTGTTCACTACTCGGCATTTGAAGACAAAACAATTGATAAAAGAATGCCATAAAAATGTGACAACAATATCAAATAATAAGCAACAAAATGTCAACAAAGTGACAGAAAGGTTAAAAAAAACGACAAATTGTCAAAAATTGACAAGTGACCAAAATGTCAAAAAAATGAGATAAAAGTAAAAAAAAAAACCTTTTTTTTTTGGACAAAATGTCAAAAAATATTGACAAAAACTGACAATGTCTAAAAATAACAAAATGTCAAAAAATATTGACAAAAACTGACAATGTCTAAAAATAACAAAATGTCAAAAAAGTGACAGAAAAGTCAAAAAAATTAAGAAAAAAAATTTAAATGTCTAAAAATGTCAAATGTGTCAAAAATATTGACAAAAATGTTAAAATAAATCGACAAATTAATAATAAAAATCTTTAAAAATTTTGGGAAAAAACACAAAAAGGCTAAAAAAAAAATCATCAAATGTTGAAAAAAGTGACAAAGAGCCCCCTTGTCCTCAAGGGGCAAAAGTTTCTACATCAGAGATTTGGGGCTTGACCAACTGCCATGATGTCTCTCTCACATGGGGGGGGGGGGGGCAAAGTAGAGAAACGGGAGTTAACATTTCCCCTTATGACATCATAAGGGGAAGATTCCAGATCGGCCCATCTGAGCTTTTATTTTCTCAAAGGCAGAGCAGGATCCCCAGGGCTCGGTCTACACCTATCACCATTTCTAGCCACTGGGGGGGCCATAGGCAGGCCGGGGGACATTAATGTTAAAAACCTCATAAAGGGACATTTTCATGCCGTGGGCCCTTTAAAAACACGATTCAGAGGAGGAACGTTATTCAAAGAAGTTTGAGAGTTCCTGGTTTGGAGGACGAGCCCCCACACACTCAGACCCGAGCCCCCCCCATGAAAGACCCATTTTGGGGGTGAACAGAGAGGTCTGTCAGCGGACCGGAGGACAGTGAAATGGGAGCAGCGGATTTAATTAGTCCAGTGAAACGAGGAGAGGCAGCTGGAGTACAGCAGGGTTTCTACCTGGGGGGGCAGGACGCCTGTCCAGGGTTTCTACCTGGGGGGGGGCAGGACGCCTGTCCAAGGTTTATACCTGGGGGGGCAGGACGTCTGTCCAGGGTTTATACCTGGGGGCAGGACGGCTGTCCAGGGTTTATACCTGGGGGGGCAGGACGGCTGTCTGTCCAGGGTTTATACCTGGGGGGGCAGGACGCCTGTCCAGGGTTTATACCTGGGGGCAGGACGGCTGTCCAGGGTTTATACCTGGGGGGGGGGCAGGACGCCTGTCCATGGTTTATACCTGGGGGGGGGCAGGACGTCTGTCCAGGGTTTATACCTGGGGGGGCAGGACGTCTGTCCAGGGTTTATACCTGGGGGGGGGCAGGACGCCTGTCCAGGGTTTATACCTGGGGGGGGCAGGACGGCTGTCTGTCCAGGGTTTATACCTGGGGGGGCAGGACGCCTGTCCAGGGTTTATACCTGGGGGCAGGACGCCTGTCCAGGGTTTATACCTGGGGGGGGCAGGACGGCTGTCTGTCCAGGGTTTATACCTGGGGGGGCAGGACGCCTGTCCAGGGTTTATACCTGGGGGGGGCAGGACGGCTGTCCAGGGTTTATACCTGGGGGGGGGGCAGGACGCCTGTCCATGGTTTATACCTGGGGGGGGGCAGGACGCCTGTCCAGGGTTTATACCTGGGGAGCAGGACGCCTGTCCAGGGTTTATACCTGGGGGGGCAGGACGTCTGTCCAGGGTTTATACCTGGGGGGCAGGACGCCTGTCCAGGGTTTATACCTGGGGGCAGGACGCCTGTCCA
>JABXJD010000166.1:1275000-1277500 GCA_013375575.1 Percina caprodes
CAGGCTGTAATGATGGTGGATGGCTGCTAGCTGCTGGGGGCTGACTGTGGATGTGTGTGTGTGTGTGTGTGTGTGTGTGTGATGTGTGTGTGTGTGTGTGTGTGTGTGTGTGTGTGGATGTGTGTGTGTGTGTGTGTGTGTGTCCCCCAGGCTGTAATGATGGTGGATGGCTGCTAGCTGCTGGGGGCTGATTGTGGAAATGTGTGTGTGTGTGTGTGTGTGTGTGTGTGTGTGTGTGTGTGTGTGTGTGTGTGTGTGTGTGTGTGTGTGTGTGTGTGTGTGTGTGTGTGTGTGTGTGTGTGCCCCCCCCAGGCTGTAATGATGGTGGATGGCTGCTAGCTGCTGTGACAAATGATGGAAAAAAAACTACTAAAACGTTGTTTTTAAACGCTGAAAAAGTGACAAAAAAATTGAGAAAAATTTTCAAAAATGTTGAGAAAAGTTTAGAAAAAGAACGACAAAATGTTGAAATTTAAACCCAGAAAAACAGTTACACACACACAGACACACACACACACACTCACACACACAGACACACACACACACAGACACACACACACACACTCACACACACAGACACACACAGACACACACACACAGACACACAGACAGACACACACACTCACAGACACACACACACTCACAGACACACACACACACAGACACACACACACACTCTCACACACACACCGATCAGACTAGCAGGACGTCACCTATCACACACGTTTTATCACAGCAGCGTCTAGTGGCCGTTTGAGGATTTGCAGCCGAGACACTTCAGATCTCACAGCGTGTCAACGTGAGCTCACGGCAGCGGGTCTCACACACACACACAGACACACACAGACACACACACACACAGACACACACACACACATGTTGACGACAGCGGGGCCTTGTTGTTGTGCGTCTCCACCGGTAGCCTGAAGCAGACAGACAGATTCTATCTCCACCTGCTGCAGCCAGGTGTGTGTGTGTGTGTGTGTGTGTGTGTGTGTGTGTGTGTGTGTGTGTGTGTATGTCTGTGTGTGTGTGTGTCTGTGTGTATGTCTGTGTGTGTGTGTGTGTGTGTGTGTGTGTGTGTGTGTGTGTCCCACCAGCCTGTTTCTCTCTCTGGCAGCTGTTCCAACCAGAGGCTCCGATATGAATATTCATAATGCACCTATTCCCAGAGCCTCGGTCCGTTTGCAGCTGGACACACACACACACACACACACACACACACACACACACACACACACACACACACACACACACACACACACCCAGACACACACACACACAGACACACACACACACACACACACACACACACACACACAGACATACACACACACACACACACACACACACACACACACAGACACACACACACACACACACACCCAGACACACACACACACACACACACACACACACACACACACACACACACAGTTAGTTAGTTGTGATCACAAAATACTCTACAGGACCTTTTACTATTAGAGGGAATTAAGGAGATTATGAAGGAAGGAAGAGAAGGAAGAAGGAGGTAAAGGAGATAAGGAAGGAAGGAAGAGAAGGAGGTGAAGGAGATTATGAAGGAAGGAAGAGATGGAAGAAGGAGGTGAAGGACATTATGAAGGAAGGAAGCGAAGGAAGAAGGAGGTGAAGGAGATTATGAAGGAAGGAAGAAGGAGGTAAAGGAGATAAGGAAGGAAGAAGGAGGTGAAGGAGATTATGAAGGAAGAAGGAGGTAAAGGAGATAAGGAAGGAAGAGAAGGAAGAAGGAGGTGAAGGAGATTTTTAAGGTGGACTCTTGCGGTTCAGGAAGTCTGATGGACTCCCGTTACACTGTCCTGTTTCTCTTTTTTGAGTCTTCTCCTTCACTCACCCCCTCTCCTGGGGAGCTCCCCCCATCTTCCTCCCAGGGATTCGGCCGACGGGGAGGAGGGGGAGGAGGGAGGAGGGGGGAGGCAGCCATGTGCTTCTCATTAAGCGCTGCGGAAATAAGTGCTGACCCGTTTGTTCAGGAGGGCACGTCCATTTACAGCTGACCGGACGGGGGAGACAGAGGTAGAGGGTGGAGAGAGACAGAGATATAGAGGGGGAGAGAGGGGGAGAGAGAGATATAGAGGGGGAGAGGGGGAGAGAGAGATATAGAGGGGGAGAGAGGGGGAGAGAGATATAGAGGGGGAGAGAGGGGGAGAGAGATATAGAGGGGGAGAGAGGGAGAGAGAGTTATAGATGGGGAGAGAGGGAGGGGGAGATATAGAGGGTGAGAGGGAGATATAGAGGGTGAGAGAGAGATATAGAGGGGGAGAGAGGGAGAGAGAGAGATAAAGAGGGGGAGAGAGGGAGACAGAGATATAGAGGGGGAGAGAGGGGGAGAGATATAGAGGGGAGAGAGGGAGAGAGAGTTATAGAGGGGGAGAGAGGGAGGGGGAGATATAGAGGGTGAGAGGGAGATATAGAGGGTGAGAGAGAGATATAGAGGGGGAGAGAGGGAGAGAGAGAGATA
>JABXJD010000166.1:1290000-1292500 GCA_013375575.1 Percina caprodes
CACACACACACACACTTACTTCTGGTCCTGCAGTATTTTTTTAGCCTAAAACGGCATAGACATCATCCTGTCTCCATGGTGACGTCTGTGTCGAGTTTTTAAGTTTCTGCTCACGTCTGATTGGTCGGCCGTTTTCTAAGTGTTGCAGGAAGGACCCCCATAACCCGAAATCACTCAGACGTAGCGTTGAATCTTCCCTGCATGTGAAAGATCATAGAAAGGGGAACAGCTGGGTGTGATGTCTGCCGCCACACACACACACACACACACACTCACACACTCACACACACACTCACACACTCACACACACACTCACTCACACACACTCCCACACACACACACACACACACACACAAACGCCCAAAACATCACGGACACGATCACCCCAACCTCTCACTTCATCCCGTTCGGGGGTTGAGACAAAAAAACGACAAAAACTCTTAAAAAAGCAACAGAAAAGTTGAAAAATGTGTTACACAAGTACACAAGTACACAGGTACACAGGTACGCAGGTCTACAGGTACGCAGGTACACAGGTACACAAGTACACAGGTACACAGGTACGCAGGTCTACAGGTACGCAGGTACACAGGTACACAAGTACACAGGTACACAGGTACACAAGTACACAAGTACACAGGTATACAGGTATACAGGTATACAGGTACACAAGTACACAAGTACAGAAGTACATAGGTCTACAGGTACGCAGGTCTACAGGTACGCAGGTCTACAGGTACGCAGGTCTACAGGTACGCAGGTCTACAGGTACGCAGGTCTACAGGTACGCAGGTCTACAGGTACGCAGGTCTACAGGTACGCAGGTACACACAGTTGACAGTTTGCAGATTATCTTTACCAAGAAAGTTCATTTATTAAAAGGTGTTTATCCGTCTCACCACACACACACACACACACACTTATATACACACACACACACTCACACACACTTATATACACACACACACTCACATGCACACACACACACACACACACACACTTATATACACACACACACTCACATGCACACACACACACACTCACATGCACACACACGCACACACTCACATGCACACACATGCACACACACTTATATACACACACACACACTCACACACACATACACACAGACACACACACACTCGCACACACACACACACATTTTATCAAACTTCACATTGACAGCAAGAAGTATTCAGATCCTTTGTTACTGCAGTAAAGTACTAGTACCACACTGTAAATACTCTGTTACAGTTCTAGTCCTGCAGGGAAAATATTACTACAGTAAAAGTCTGAAAGTATCATCAAGAAAAAGTAGTTAAAACCAAAATAAAGGCATAAACGGCCCAAAAATAACCTTTAAAAACAAGAAAGAAACGTCAAAATAAATCCCGAAATCACTGAAAAAGCCCCAAAAACGTCAAAATGTAATTGTTTTGTATTTTACAATAAATACATAAGATTGTAATTTCCCCTCGCGCGACTAATAAAGTATACATAATTATTATTAAATACTGCAAATGGAAGTACTCTACCTGTACTGTAGAAGGAGTTCCCAGTAACCTACTGACAGGAAGTCGCTGATTTCTCAGCCTGAGGTCAGTTTGAATCAGCTGTGTCGCGTCGGGAGCGATCCATCGATGTTATCGAACCCCCGTTTAATTGGCGTGATGTCATCGCGTCTCTCTGTGTCGACCTTGGTCGCCGGCGCGTTGATTGGCCGAGTCGTGACGGGCAGCCGGAGACGAGTCTGGCCGCAGTGAATCTGCAGATTGTCTCGTTAAATCACGCCAGCGGTCCTCCTATTAACATAAAAGCTTCTGTTCATTAACCTCGGCGACTCCCCCGCTGCTCCGCCCCCTGCCGCTCCGTGAGCCCCCGCCGCAGAGACAGGAAGCTGCAGACGAAGACATCAGCTCAGGTCCACGCTGATTCATTTAGAAAGAGCTGGGACTGAAAACTGAGACAAACTTCACTTTATTACTGAACACACACACACACACACACACACACACACAGATACACACACACACACACAGATACACACACACACACACAGATACACACACACACACAGATACACACACACACGTACACACACAGATACACACACACACACAGATACACACACACACACGTACACACAGATACACACACACACACACACAGATACACACACACACACGTACACACACAGATACACACACACACACAGATACACACACACGTACACACACAGACACACACACACACATACACACACACACACACACACACAGACACACACACTCAGATACACACACACACACAGATAGATACACACACACAGATACACTCACACACAGATAGATACACACACACACACAGATACAAACACACACACTCACAGATACACACACACACACACACAGATAGATACACACACCCACAGATACACACACACGCACGCACACACACACAGATACACACTCACACAGATACACACACACATACAGATACA
>JABXJD010000166.1:1297500-1305000 GCA_013375575.1 Percina caprodes
TGTATTCTCCGCTATGTTTAACACAGGTGAGTCTGCCTTTTTTTAAGTTTTCTAAATTATCTTAACTGTGTTTTTTTTGTAGCCGAGCTCGCGCACAGGTCTCCTATGGAGAGCCTGCTGTACATTAAGGACCGTATAGACTCTATAGAGTCTGCGGAACACAGGCTGCTCACTCTCGAGCTGCCGTCTTTCCTCTCCGCAGCAGCACATGGCGGACAAGCGCAGGTTTCCCTTCATTTAATCATTTAATCTGAGCATTAATTTCTTCATATTTATTGCACTTTGGTCGGCAACTTTCCCCCCGCACAACCCCGCTGTGTTTGAGTTGTTTTCTGTGGAGCTTTGAGCCGCGGCTTGTGTCTGTTTCTCTGCGGGCTGCACCGCTCTGCCCCCGGCTTCTCGTCGGACTGAAGCCCCGGCTCAGGCTGCCGCTGCCCGGCCAGCCCGACCGGAACTCCGGCTCACAGTTACGGCTTTAGCTGTCGATGTATAGCCTAAGTTTTTTTTTTTTTATTCCCCACAACCTTTTTAGCGTAAACTTCCAAGGCCGTAATTTGCGCAAAATGTGGGCGCGTAAAGTAATCCCCGTCCGGCCGTAATCGGTACGCGTAAACTTGGCTCCGTTGGCTGTTTTCTTTCCCCTCAAAAACTTTCCATCTGTGGCTCCTCTCGCCACTCTTGACTTACAGAAAGACTCATTGAGTCTGATTTTCACGCTGCACGTGTGTGTGCGAGTTCACGCCATGTTTCTGGGCTCCGTGATGTGCCAAACTGGCTTCGTATGTGTGCAGAAATAAAGAGTTTGTGTGTGTGACGCAGGGTCAGGACACAGGGAGGATGGATCTGGGTCTTCGGCTGCAGGAGGCTCTGGGGAGGGGGGGCGGCTGCATGTATTGAACCCTGCAGGTTGATCCCGTCCAGTATAAAATCAAAGTGGATTTGATCATTATGCTTCCTTCCTCTTCTTCAGCGGGCCTCTGGAGGAGCCTGCTCACACACCTGCAGAACAAAACATCCCAAATACATCAGATGTGTGAGAGGTGACCTGAGGTGACACAGCAGCCGAAATACCCCCAAAAATGTCCCACCTGCAAACTGACATCCAACCAATTAGAGATTTCTTCCCCTTACACTTATTACAATTAATTCTATTACAGCCATTTTGCATATTTTCCACCAGACTTCATTTTTTCCATCTTTAAAAAAACAAATAAAATTCCATTAAAATATCCTTCCTCTGCCGCAGTGTTGTGTTCAGTGTCAGAGGTTAAAAAAAGGATTTGAGAGCTTTTTTTGGGTGTGACCTCATGGAGAGCCTGGCTGCAGATTTGGGCTTCCTCTTGTAGGAATTATCGTCTTAATCTCCTGAAATTAGCCGCAGCCAATAGACACAAATAGAACAAATCACACCCAATTATATTTAATATAAATAATATTATTTCAGTTCTGCATCTGACACGCGCATATTTAAATCCCAAAATGATTTTAAATGCATGTCATTGCCAGGATTGCTTTGAAATGAAATTAGATGTCACATTTCTTTTTATTATTTATCGCTAAAATTAGTTCCTTAAATAACAAAAATAAATCCCAGATATTTAATTATATAAATTATACATGAAATGATCCCGTAAATAAATGATCCAGTCACGTCTTTTCTGGAACATTTGGGATATTTCTCTCTCTCTGTCTCTCGGTTCATCATCTTTCTTTTTTTGGGGGGGGGGCAGGGGGGGTGGAGGGAGGGGAGGGGGGGTGGAGATGTCCAAATTTCAGCAAAATAACACCTAATTATAGCAAAATAACTTCCTTTTCTTGCATTCTGGTGAATATTTCACCCGATTTTCTGTCTTTTTCTGCATCAAATTATGGTGTAAATGTCTTTATATGGAGGAATTATAATAGTTTTTGGGGGTGGGTGCAGGGGGATTGCACTGCCCCCTGTAAATCCCAGCTATGGTACATCTGTGTTGTTGTTGTTGTTGTTTTGCCGCAGCGTTGTGGTGTTGCATGCTGGGCCGTGGAGCCGCTGTGGAGCGGCGAGCTTCACCGTTTAATCTGATTATCAGCCGGTAAAACCGTTAATCAGCAGACGGCGTCGCGTTGACAAATCCTGCTCACCCGACGCCCCATCTCCCCGACTCCCCCTTGACTCCTCGTCAACTCCCCCCCAAACTCCTCGTCAACTCCCCCCCCGACTCCCGACTCCCCCCCTCGACTCCCCCCAACTCCTCCGCTCTCTCAGCCCTTCACTCTTACTGTGGTGTCTTAATCGCTGATATTTCTGATTATTCTCCCTCATTGAATGGAAGAAGCGTGTGTGTGTGTGTGTGTGTGTGTGTGTGTGTGTGTGTGTGTGTGTGTGTGTGTGTGTGTGTGTGTGTGTGTGAGGCTTTTAATCCCTCCTCAAACAATCCAACCTACCTGGAACGAACACGGCCTTTTTTTATTTTGTCCTCATGTTGTCCTCATGTTGCCTTCATGTCGTCCTCATGTTGTCCTCATGTTGTCCTCATGTTGCCCTCATGTTGTCCTCATGTCGTCCTCATGTTGCCCTCATGTTGTCCTCATGTTGTCCTCATGTCGTCCTCATGTTGTCCCCATGTTGTCCTCATGTTGCCTTCATGTCGTCCTCATGTTGCCCTCATGTTGTCCTCATGTTGCCTTCATGTCGTCCTCATGTTGCCCTCATGTTGTCCTCATGTCGTCCTCATGTTGCCCTCATGTTGTCCTCATGTTGTCCTCATGTCGTCCTCATGTTGTCCCCATGTTGTCCTCATGTTGCCTTCATGTCGTCCTCATGTTGCCCTCATGTTGTCCTCATGTCGTCCTCATGTTGCCCTCATGTTGTCCTCATGTTGTCCTCATGCTACCTTCATGTTGTCCTCATGTTATCCTCATGCTACCTTCATGTTATCCTCATGTTGTCCTCATGTTGTCCTCATGTTGTCTTCATGTTGTCCTCATGTTGCCTTCATGTTGTCCTCATGTTGTCCTCATGTTGTCTTCATGTTGTCCTCATGTTGCCTTCATGTTGTCCTCATGTTGTCCTCATGTTGTCTTCATGTTGTCCTCATGTTGTCCTCATGTTGCCCTCATGTTGTCCTCATGGTGTCCTCATGTTGTCCTCATGGTGTCCCCATGTTGTCCTCATGTTGTCCTCATGGTGTCCCCATGTTGTCCTCATGTTGTCCTCATGTTGCCTTCATGTTGTCCTCATGTTGTCGTCATGTTGTCCTCATGTTGCCTTCATGTTGTCCTCATGTTGCCCTCATGTTGCCTTCATGTTGTCCTCATGTTGCCCTCATGTTGTCCTCATGTTGCCCTCATGTTGCCTTCATGTTGTCCTCATGTTGCCCTCATGTTGTCCTCATGTTGTCCTCATGTTGTCCTCATGTTGTCCTCATGTTGTCTTCATGTTGTCCTCATGTCGTCCTCATGTTGCCCTCATGTTGCCTTCATGTTGTCCTCATGTTGTCCTCATGTCGTCCTCATGTTGCCCTCATGTTGTCCTCATGTTGTCCTCATGTTGCCTTCATGTTGCCCTCATGTTGTCTTCATGTTGTCCTCATGTCGTCCTCATGTTGCCCTCATGTTGTCCTCATGTCGTCCTCATGTTGCCCTCATGTTGTCCTCATGTTGTCCTCATGTTGTCCTCATGCTACCTTCATGTTGTCCTCATGTTATCCTCATGCTACCTTCATGTTATCCTCATGTTGTCCTCATGTTGTCTTCATGTTGTCCTCATGTTGCCTTCATGTTGTCCTCATGTTGTCCTCATGTTGCCCTCATGTTGCCCTCATGTTGTCCTCATGTTGTCCTCATGTTGCCCTCATGTTGTCCTCATGGTGTCCTCATGTTGTCCTCATGGTGTCCCCATGTTGCCTTCATGTTGTCCTCATGTTGCCCTCATGTTGCCCTCTTGTAGGCCTCATGTTGTCCTCATGTTGTCCTCATGTTGCCTTCATGTTGTCCTCATGTTGCCCTCATGTTGTCCTCATGTTGTCCTCATGTTGCCTTCATGTTGCCCTCATGTTGTCTTCATGTTGTCCTCATGTTGTCCTCATGTTATCTTCATGTTATCCTCATGTTGCCCTCATGTTGTCTTCATGTTGTCCTCATGTTTTCCTCGTGTTGTCCTCATGGTGTCCCCATGTTGTCCTCATGTCGTCCTCATGTTGTCCCCATGTTGTCCTCATGTTGCCTTCATGTCGTCCTCATGTTGCCCTCATGTTGTCCTCATGTCGTCCTCATGTTGCCCTCATGTTGTCCTCATGTCGTCCTCATGTTGTCCTCATGCTACCTTCATGTTGTCCTCATGTTATCCTCATGCTACCTTCATGTTATCCTCATGTTGTCCTCTTGTTGTCCTCATGTTGTCCTCATGTTGTCTTCATGTTGTCCTCATGTTGTCCTCATGTTGTCCTCATGTTGCCCTCATGTTGCCCTCATGTTGCCCTCATGTTGTCCTCATGTTGTCCTCATGTTGCCCTCATGTTGTCCTCATGGTGTCCTCATGTTGTCCTCATGGTGTCCCCATGTTGTCCTCATGTTGTCCTCATGGTGTCCCCATGTTGTCCTCATGTTGTCCTCATGTTGCCTTCATGTTGTCCTCATGTTGTCGTCATGTTGTCCTCATGTTGCCTTCATGTTGTCCTCATGTTGCCCTCATGTTGCCCTCTTGTAGGCCTCATGTTGTCCTCATGTTGTCCTCATGTTGCCTTCATGTTGTCCTCATGTTGTCCTCATGTTGTCTTCATGTTGTCCTCATGTTGCCCTCATGTTGTCTTCATGTTGTCCTCGTGTTTTCCTCGTGTTGTCCTCATGGTGTCCCCATGTTGTCCTCATGTTGCCCTCATGTTGCCCTCATGTTGTCCTCATGTTGTCCTCATGTTGCCTTCATGTCGTCCTCATGTTGCCCTCATGTTGTCCTCATGTCGTCCTCATGTTGTCCCCATGTTGTCCTCATGTTGCCTTCATGTCGTCCTCATGTTGCCCTCATGTTGTCCTCATGTCGTCCTCATGTTGCCCTCATGTTGTCCTCATGTTGTCCTCATGTTGTCCTCATGCTACCTTCATGTTGTCCTCATGTTGGCCTCATGTTTTCCTCGTGTTGTCCTCATGGTGTCCCCATGTTGTCCTCATGTTGCCCTCATGTTGCCCTCATGTTGTCCTCATGTTGTCCTCATGTTGCCCTCATGTTGTCCCCATGTTGTCCTCATGTTGTCCTCATGTTGTCCTCATGTTGTCCCCACGTTGTCCTCATGTTGTCCTCATGTTGTCTTCATGTTGTCCCGTGTCTCGTGTTTTCCTCGTGTTGTCCTCATGGTGTCCCCATGTTGTCCTCATGTTGCCCTCATGTTGCCCTCATGTTGTCCTCATGTCGTCCTCATGTTGTCCCCATGTTGTCCTTCATGGTGTCCTCATGTTGTCTTCATGTTGCCCTCATGTTGTCCTCATGGTGTCCTCATGTTGTCCTCATGGTGTCCCCATGTTGTCCTCATGTTGTCCTCATGGTGTCCCCATGTTGTCCTCATGTTGTCCTCATGTTGCCTTCATGTTGCCCTCATGTTGTCCTCATGTTGTCCTCATGTTGTCCTCATGTTGTCCTCATGTTGTCTTCATGTTGTCCCCATGTTGCCCTCATGTTGTCCCCATGTTGTCCTCATGTTGTCCTCATGTTGTCCTCATGTTGTCCCCACGTTGTCCTCATGTTGTCCTCATGTTGTCTTCATGTTGTCCCCATGTTGTCCTCATGTTGTCCTCATGTTGTCCTCATGTTGTCCTCATTTTGTCCCCATGTTGTCCTCATGTTGTCCTCATGTTGTCCTCATTTTGTCCCCATGTTGTCCCCATGTTGTCCCCATGTTGTCCTCATGTTGTCTTCATGTTGTCCTCATGTTGTCCTCATGTTGTCCTCATGTTGTCCTCGTGGTGTCCCCATGTTGTCCTCATGTTGTCCTCATGTTGTCCTCATGGTGTCTTCATGTCGTCCTCATGTCGTCCCCATGTTGTCCTCATGTTGCCCTCATGTTGTCCTCATGTTGTCCTCATGTTGTCCTATATCAATGTTCTTTTTAATTCCCCAAAATAACATGATTGATTCCACACAACGCTCTTTGCCAAGTACAAATCTCTACTTTCATTAATTTTGGGGCGTCTTATTCAATTTTATAGCATTTGAAACCAAATTGAAGTGTTTTTGAAATAGTATTGAGAGTAAAAGTTGACATATTCCAGTCTGTGATTATCATCAACATCCATTCCTTTAATTTTAGTCTCAATAATTCCTAATTTCTGCTTTTCTAACTCAAACATTAGGTATAATTGCCTATAAATGAGGTTTATTAACCATAAATTCCAAAAATAAATAAAACTAAAGTTAATAAGTTAGTGTTACGTCAAAAAACATCAAAAAAGGGACAAAAGTTTTGAAAAAAGGGACAAAAACTTAAAAAGTTAAAAACCGGCATCCTGGTGCAGATGTCTCTAATTATGTAAAGGAACTCATTATAGTTTTTAGGAGTTTTATTTTGCGGAGCATTGGCATTGAATTGGGCAGTTTACATCATTGGGGGGTTGTAACCCCCCCCCCCCCCCTCCCCCCCGGGTCTTCCAACGACATGTTATTATCCAGATTATCTCCATAAATTAACCTTTTGTAGTTTTTTTTCTGCAACAGTTTCTTCCTTTTCGGCATCACGTTACGGTGCAAATGTCTTTATTTATGTAAAGGACCCCCAACCCCCGTTAGTTACGCCTACATCGTGACAAACTTTAGGAATATTGCGGTTTTAATGGGCGACGTTTTCAGAATTTGTGGCGCTTGACATTCAGCGTTGAACGTTATTTAACGTTATTTAACGTTATTTAACGTTATTTAACGTTGGTTAGGATGAAAGGAAGGAGGAATACATAAGGGAGGATAGGAAAATGGAAGGAAGGAAAGGAGGTAGGGTAGAGAAGAAGAGGGAAGGAAAGGTGGATGAAATAGAGGGAGGGAGGGAGAGGGGGAGGGAGGGGGGGGATTACCAGTATTGCTCCTCTAAATGACTGTGACTGTTGTTCATCTGTCAGCGAGGTGTAACCCCCCCCCTCCTCGCAGGGTTAGAAACGCTGATTTCCTCTGAAGGGAAACACTCTGAAAGAAAGAAAGAAAGAAAGAAAGAATGACCCCCTTGCCGCCCCCACACACACACACTCACCCAAAAAAAAAAAAACAGACGGAGAAAGCCCCACCGGGGAGCAGCGTTGCCGGGTGGTAACCGGGCTTAAAGTCAGGCTTTTATTTTGAAATCTAACGAGCTAAGATGAGACGTTAGCGTGCGGACGGCGGAGAGAGGGATGGAGGAGGAGGAGGAGGAAGAGGAGGAAGAGGAGGAGGAGGAGGAGGAGGAGGAGGAGGAGGAGGAACGACAGAACGGGGAAACGGAGAGGTACCCCGGACCAGGGGGCCCAAATCTGGAAAACAGTCGCAATAATTCCTAATTTCTGCTTTTC
>JABXJD010000166.1:1320000-1325000 GCA_013375575.1 Percina caprodes
GTAGCGTCTGAAGTAGCCTCCGAGATGCTAACGAGAGACTTCTGTAGCGTCTGAAGTAGCCTCCGAGATGCTAACGAGAGACTTCTGTAACGTCTGAAGTAGCCTCCGAGATGCTAACGAGAGACTTCTGTAACGTCTGAAGTAGCCTCCGAGATGCTAACGAGAGACTTCTGTAACGTCTGAAGTAGCCTCCGAGATGCTAACGAGAGACTTCTGTAGCGTCTGAAGTAGCCTCCGAGATGCTAACGAGAGACTTCTGTAGCGTCTGAAGTAGCCTCCGAGATGCTAACGAGAGACTTCTGTAACGTCTGAAGTAGCCTCCGAGATGCTAACGAGAGACTTCTGTAACGTCTGAAGTAGCCTCCGAGATGCTAACGAGAGACTTCTGTAACATCAACACAGTGTAAATGGACCTACTTAATGAAGTTGGTTCACTGCTAGCTTAGCTACAAGTTAGCATCAAACACAACAAAGGCTGTCAGTTGAATGGTGTTTTAAGCTAACGTTAGCATAGTTAGCTACAACGTTCTTCTGTTATTGTTTCATTTCATTCTTGACTTCGCGAATCTCCAACTGTACCAAAGTGCCCAGGATCAAGGCAGTCCGTCCCCCTTTTCTCTCCCCCCTCTTCCTACCCTCTCTCCTCTCTCTCTCTCCCCTTTCTCTCTCTCTCCCTCTCTCTCCCCTTTCTCTCTCTCTCCCTCTCTCTCCCCTTTCTCTCTCTCTCCCCTTTTCTCTCCCCCCTCTTCCTACCCTCTCTCCTCTCTCTCTCTCCCCTTTCTCTCTCTCTCCCTCTCTCTCCCCTTTCTCTCTCTCTCCCTCTCTCTCCCCTTTCTCTCTCTCTCCCCTTTCTCTCTCTCTCCCTCTCTCTCCCCCTTTCTCTCTCTCTCCTCTCTCTCCC
The DNA here is from genome assembly GCA_013375575.1 of Percina caprodes. Lineage (NCBI taxonomy): Eukaryota > Metazoa > Chordata > Actinopteri > Perciformes > Percidae > Percina > Percina caprodes. The sequence continues at coordinate 1,320,902 of JABXJD010000166.1, forward strand.
CTTTCTCTCTCTCCCCCCTTTCTCTCCTCTCTGTCTCCCCCTTCTCTCCCTATCTTTCTCTTTCTTCCTCTTTTCTCCCTCTCTTCCCCCTTTCTCCTTTCTCTCTCCCTCTTCTCTGCCTCTCTCTCTTCTCTCTCTCCCCCCTTTCTCTCGTCTCTACCTTCTCTCTCTCCCTCTCTCTCTCCTCTCTCTCTTCTCTCTCTCCCCCCTTTCTCTCCTCTCTCTCTTCTCTCTCTCCCCCCTTTCTCTCACCTCTACCTTCTCTCTCTCTCCCTCTCTCTCCCCCCTTTCTCTTCTCTCTTTCTTCCTCTATCCTCCCTCTCTCCCCCCTTTCTCTCCTTTCTCTCTCCCTCTTCTCTCTCTCTCCCCCCTTTCTCTTCTCTCTCTCTCTCCCTTTCCTCCCCCCCCCCACCCCCCCGCCCTGTAGGACAAACAAACAGGACTCTCTGATGATAAGACCATAGATTGTCCCGCTGACGGACGGGGTTTCCAAAGGATGACAGCAGGGGTCGACCGCTCGATGGCCACACACACACACACACACACACACACACACACACACACACACACCCCCCGCTCTGCGGCTTCCTGCTAATTAAATTCCTGCGCTGTCCATTAGACGGATAGAGTGAGCGGGACTGCTGACTCAACACAGGTAGGGCAGCTCCTCGCCGTAATGGCTGCAGAGCTCGAGTGCCCGAGCAATTCATCTGGCCGTCCCGCTTTACACTTCCCTGGGTCACCGCAGGCTTTCAAGGGTGGGGGAGGGTGGGGGAGGGAGGGGGAGGGAGGGGGGGTAATAGCGTCAAACGCTTTAATTCTCAAACGGACACTCTGCAAGGATGTGTCCTCTAAAATGTACTGACAGGCTCTTTCTGTCGTCTCTCTTTGAGCCGCAGGACTCAACCTGGTCCACTTCCTGTCTGTAAGGGGGGGGGGGAGTTAAGGAGAAAACACAAGACTTTCACCTGAAAACAGGTGTTCATGTCCTGGAGAAGAATGGTAGTGTTACAGAAATGTTCAAGAAAGCGTCAAAAAGTGATAAAAAGTATCTCAAACGCGACAAAAAAAGCGTAAAAAAGGGTAAAAAATGTCTAAAAAACTTCCTGGGAGAAAACACAAGACTTTCACCAGGAAACAGGTGTTCATGTCCTGGAGAAGTTAAGGAGAAAACACAAGACTTTCACCAGGAAACAGGTGCTCATGTCCTGGAGAAGTTAAGGAGGAAACACAAGACTTTCACCAGGAAACAGGTGTTCATGTCCTGGAGAAGTTAAGGAGAAAACACAAGACTTTCACCAGGAAACAGGTGTTCATGTCCTGGAGAAGTTAAGGAGAAAACACAAGACTTTCACCAGGAAACAGGTGTTCATGTCCTGGAGAAGTTAAGGAGAAAACACAAGACTTTCACCAGGAAACAGGTGTTCATGTCCTGGAGAAGTTAAGGAGAAAACACAAGACTTTCACCAGGAAACAGGTGTTCATGTCCTGGAGAAGTTAAGGAGAAAACACAAGACTTTCTCCAGGAAACAGGTGTTCATGTCCTGGAGAAGTTAAGGAGAAAACACAAGACTTTCACCAGGAAACAGGTGTTCATGTCCTGGAGAAGTTAAGGAGAAAACACAAGACTTTCACCAGGAAACAGGTGTTCATGTCCTGGAGAAGTTAAGGAGAAAACACAAGACTTTCACCAGGAAACAGGTGTTCATGTCCTGGAGAAGTTAAGGAGAAAACACAAGACTTTCACCAGGAAACAGGTGTTCATGTCCTGGAGAAGTTAAGGAGAAAACACAAGACTTTCACCAGGAAACAGGTGTTCATGTCCTGGAGAAGTTAAGGAGAAAACACAAGACTTTCACCAGGAAACAGGTGTTCATGTCCTGGAGAAGTTAAGGAGAAAACACAAGACTTTCACCAGGAAACAGGTGTTCATGTCCTGGAGAAGTTAAGGAGAAAACACAAGACTTTCACCAGGAAACAGGTGTTCATGTCCTGGAGAAGTTAAGGAGAAAACACAAGACTTTCACCAGGAAACAGGTGTTCATGTCCTGGAGAAGTTAAGGAGAAAACACAAGACTTTCACCAGGAAACAGGTGTTCATGTCCTGGAGAAGTTAAGGAGAAAACACAAGACTTTCACCAGGAAACAGGTGTTCATGTCCTGGAGAAGTTAAGGAGAAAACACAAGACTTTCACCAGGAAACAGGTGTTCATGTCCTGGAGAAGTTAAGGAGAAACACAAGACTTTCACCAGGAAACAGGTGTTCATGTCCTGGAGAAGTTAAGGAGAAAACACAAGACTTTCACCAGGAAACAGGTGTTCATGTCCTGGAGAAGTTAAGGAGAAAACACAAGACTTTCACCAGGAAACAGGTGTTCATGTCCTGGAGAAGTTAAGGAGAAAACACAAGACTTTCACCAGGAAACAGGTGTTCATGTCCTGGAGAAGTTAAGGAGAAAACACAAGACTTTCACCAGGAAACAGGTGTTCATGTCCTGGAGAAGTTAAGGAGAAAACACAAGACTTTCACCAGGAAACAGGTGTTCATGTCCTGGAGAAGTTAAGGAGAAAACACAAGACTTTCACCAGGAAACAGGTGTTCATGTCCTGGAGAAGTTAAGGAGAAAACACAAGACTTTCACCAGGAAACAGGTGTTCATGTCCTGGAGAAGTTAAGGAGAAAACACAAGACTTTCACCAGGAAACAGGTGTTCATGTCCTGAGAAGTTAAGGAGAAAACACAAGACTTTCACCAGGAAACAGGTGTTCATGTCCTGGAGAAGTTAAGGAGAAAACACAAGACTTTCACCAGGAAACAGGTGTTCACGTCCTGGAGAAGTTAAGGAGAAAACACAAGACTTTCTCCAGGAAACAGGTGTTCATGTCCTGGAGAAGTTAAGGAGAAAACACAAGACTTTCACCAGGAAACAGGTGTTCATGTCCTGGAGAAGTTAAGGAGAAAACACAAGACTTTCTCCAGGAAACAGGTGTTCATGTCCTGGAGAAGTTAAGGAGAAAACACAAGACTTTCACCAGGAAACAGGTGTTCATGTCCTGGAGAAGTTAAGGAGAAAACACAAGACTTTCACCAGGAAACAGGTGTTCATGTCCTGGAGAAGTTAAGGAGAAAACACAAGACTTTCACCAGGAAACAGGTGTTCATGTCCTGGAGAAGTTAAGGAGAAAACACAAGACTTTCACCAGGAAACAGGTGTTCATGTCCTGGAGAAGTTAAGGAGAAAACACAAGACTTTCACCAGGAAACAGGTGTTTCTGGGTGTTTTCCGACGCGTTGCTTAGCAACAAAGTCCGTCAGCTGATAGAACCATTCGAGCGTCTCTGAGCTATAAACACAAGAGATGAGTTTATTTTAGGTTTATGAAGCATTTAATTAGACTGCAATTTATTAATATATATATATATATGTGTGTGTGTGTGTGTGTGGGGTCAGAGTCCTTGGCAGCGGCTGAGGGTTCGAATCCGACCCATGACCCTTTCCTCTATCTCTCTCTCTCCCTCCCTCTCTCCCTTCCTCCCTCCCTCTCCCTCTCACCCTCCCTCTCACCCTCCCTCTCACCCTCCCTCCCCTACTCATTCTCTCCCTCCCTTCCTCCCTCCCTCTCACCCTCCCTCCCTCTCTCCCTCCCTCTCACCCTCCCTCTCTCCCTCCCTCCCTCTCTCCCTCCCTCCCTCCCTCCCTCTCTCCCTCCCTCTCACCCTCCCTCCCTCTCTCCCTCCCTCCCTCCCTCTCTCTCACCCTCCCTCCCTCCCTCTCTCTCTCTCCTCCCTCTCTCTCCTCTCTCACCCTCCCTCCTCTCTCCCTCCCTTCCTCCCTCTCCCTCTCACCCTCCTCCCTCCCTCTCACCCTCCCTCCCTCTCACCCTCCCTCCCCTACTCATTCTCTCCCTCCCTCCCTCCCTCCCTCTCACCCTCCCTCCCTCTCTCCCTCCCTCTCACCCTCCCTCTCACCCTTCCTCCCTCTCTCCCTCCCTCTCACCCTCCCTCCCTCTCTCCCTCCCTCCCTCCCTCCCTCTCTCTCACCCTCCCTCCCTCCCTCTCTCTCTCCCTCCCTCTCTCCCTCCCTCTCACCCTCCCTCCC
>JABXJD010000166.1:1335000-1337500 GCA_013375575.1 Percina caprodes
AGTATTTCTTCCACCCTCTCTCTCGCCCGCTGGATCTCCGGTCCATCGCTGCCCTTCATGGTGCATAGAGAGGAAGGAGGTGTGTGTGTGTGTGTGTGTGTGTGTGTGTGTGTGTCTGTATGGCGTGTGTGTGTGTGTGTGTGTGTGAGTGTGTGTGTGTGTGTGTGTGTTTTTCTGTGTGTGTGTGTGTGTGTGTGAGTGTGTGTGTGTGTTTTCTGTGTGTGTGTGTGTTTCTCTGTGTGTGTGTGTGTTTTTCTTTGTGTGTGTGTGTGTGTGTGTTTCTCTGTGTGTGTGTGTGTGTGTGTTTCTCTCTGTGTGTGTGTGTGTGTGTGTGTCTCTCTCTCTCTCTGTGGTTGTGTGTGTGTGTGTGTGTGTTTCTCTCTCTCTCTCTGTGGTTGTGTGTGTGTGTGTGTGTGTGTGTGTGTGTGTGTTTCTCTATCTCTCTGTGTGTGTGTGTGTGTGTGTGTTTCTCTATCTCTCTGTGTGTGTGTGTGTGTGTGTGTGTGTGTGTGTGTGTGTGTGTGTGTGTTTCTCTCTCTCTCTCTGTGGTTGTGTGTGTGTGTGTGTGTGTGTGTGTGTTTCTCTATCTGTGTGTGTGTGTGTGTGTGTGTGTGTGTGTGTGTGTGTGTGTGTGTGTGTGTGTGTGTGTGTGTGTGTGTGTGATGCTCTCATAAATAATTCCTTTCCATATTGCTTTTAAACGATAGCATCCCACGGCCGGCCGCCGTGCAGCCATAAATGATCCTGTCAGATACTCCACCTCCATTATTAAGGAGGCTGCTGATCAGTATTAGGGACCACTAAGGTCTATATAAAGAGACTTCAGATCCAGTATTAGGGACCACTAAGGTCTATATAAAGAGACTTCAGATCCAGTATTAGGGACCACTAAGGTCTATATAAAGAGACTTCAGATACAGTATTAGGGACCACTAAGGTCTATATAAAGACTTCAGATCCAGTATTAGGGACCACTAAGGTCTATATAAAGAGACTTCAGATACAGTATTAGGGACCACTAAGGTCTATATAAAGAGACTTCAGATCCAGTATTAGGGACCACTAAGGTCTATATAAAGAGACTTCAGATCCAGTATTAGGGACCACTAAGGTCTATATAAAGAGACTTCAGATCAGTATTAGGGACCACTAAGGTCTATATAAAGAGACTTCAGATACAGTATTGGGGACCACTAAGGTCTATATAAAGAGACTTCAGATACAGTATTAGGACCACTAAGGTCTATATAAAGAGACTTCAGATCCAGTATTAGGGACCACTAAGGTCTATATAAAGAGACTTCAGATCCAGTATTAGGGACCACTAAGGTCTATATAAAGAGACTTCAGATCCAGTATTAGGGACCACTAAGGTCTATATAAAGAGACTTCAGATACAGTATTAGGGACCACTAAGGTCTATATAAAGAGACTTCAGATCCAGTATTAGGGACCACTAAGGTCTATATAAAGAGACTTCAGATACAGTATTAGAGACCACTAAGGTCTATATAAAGAGACTTCAGATACAGTATTAGGGGACCACTAAGGTCTATATAAAGAGACTTCAGATACAGTATTAGGGGACCACTAAGGTCTATATAAAGAGACTTCAGATCCAGTATTAGGGACCACTAAGGTCTATATAAAGAGACTTCAGATACAGTATTAGGGACCACTAAGGTCTATATAAAGAGACTTCAGATACAGTATTAGGGGACCACTAAGGTCTATATAAAGAGACTTCAGATACAGTATTAGGGGACCACTAAGGTCTATATAAAGAGACTTCAGATACAGTATTAGGGACCACTAAGGTCTATATAAAGAGACTTCAGATACAGTATTAGGGACCACTAAGGTCTATATAAAGAGACTTCAGATACAGTATTAGGGACCACTAAGGTCTATATAAAGAGACTTCAGATACAGTATTAGGGGACCACTAAGGTCTATATAAAGAGACTTCAGATCCAGTATTAGGGACCACTAAGGTCTATATAAAGAGACTTCAGATCAGTATTAGGGACCACTAAGGTCTATATAAAGAGACTTCAGATACAGTATTAGGGACCACTAAGGTCTATATAAAGAGACTTCAGATACAGTATTAGGGACCACTAAGGTCTATATAAAGAGACTGTGTCATGGGTCCTTTAAATAATCCTTGGTTGCAGCCTTAGAGAAAACCACAGCCAATGGGACCGACCCCGTTAGAGACCCCGTTAGAGACCCCGTTAGAGACCCCGTTAGAGACCCCGTTAGAGACCCCGTCATCAGCGTTATCTCATCAAACGGTGGCGTGTTCCTTTAAATTTGACGTGTTGAAACCTGCCGAAACCCCGAGGAACGTAATCTCACGTGAAGCTGTCTAACATCACACGTGGTTCAAACCCACAAACCCCTTAAAATGTACCCCAGAGGTCCAAAGACCACGATGAAGTGGCCGGGTTGGTCCAGCGGTACGGCCGCCGCACATCTGGAGTACTTTATTTGGAGT
>JABXJD010000166.1:1357500-1362500 GCA_013375575.1 Percina caprodes
GGGACACAGGTACACAGGGACACAGGGACATAGGGACATAGGGACACAGGGACATAGGTACACAGGGACACAGGGACATAGGTACACAGGGACACAGGGACATAGGGACACAGGTAGTATATTAGCCGATATATCCACATTTCAGATTTTTAAAGAACCAAATATTCATATTGGCCTGAACTCTAACCGGTCGGCTCTATTCTGAACTCGAGGATGTTCGAGTCTGTTTTTTTGTCTTGTTAACAACAAAGTACTTCAGTAGCGGGGTCCCCCGGGCCCCAGGGCCCCTCCTGCCGTACAGATGCCGGTGCAGATGGGAGCCTCGTACCTGTCTGCATCGCTAATGGCATCATGCCTCCCCTCCGTTCTCCTCCCTGCTGATCTTATAATCCATAAATATGTAATTTGTTCAGCTGTCTCCATTAAATATGCACACGGGGAGCTGTGTGTCTGCAGGTCGTTAGCGGCGTTAGCGGTGTTAGCGTCGGAGCAGCGGCTCCTCATGTTGTCTTCATGTTGTCTTCATGTTGTCTTCATGTTGCCCTCATGTTGTCCTCATGTTGTCCCCATGTTGCCTTCATGTTGTCTTCATGTTGTCTTCATGTTGTCTTCATGTTGTCTTCATGTTGCCCTCATGTTGTCCTCATGTTGTCTTCATGTTGCCCTCATGTTGTCCTCATGTTGTCCCCATGTTGCCTTCATGTTGTCTTCATGTTGTCTTCATGTTGTCTTCATGTTGTCTTCATGTTGCCCTCATGTTGTCCTCATGTTGTCTTCATGTTGTCCTCATGTTGTCCTCATGTTGTCTTCATGTTGTCTTCATGTTGCCCTCATGTTGTCCTCATGTTGTCTTCATGTTGTCTTCATGTTGCCCTCATGTTGTCCTCATGTTGCCCTCATGTTGTCCTCATGTTGTCCCCATGTTGTCCTCATGTTGTCCTCATGTTGTCCCCATGTTGCCTTCATGTTGTCCTCATGTTGTCTTCATGTTGTCCTCATGTTGTCCTCATGTCGCCTTCATGTTGTCCTCATGTTGTCCTCATGTCGCCCTCATGTTGTCCTCATGTTGTCTTCATGTTGTCCTCATGTTGTCCTCATGTTGTCCTCATGTTGTCCTCATGTTGTCTTCATGTTGTCTTCATGTTGTCCTCATGTTGTCCTCATGTTGTCCTCATGTCGCCTTCATGTAGTCCTCATGTTGTCCTCATGTTGACCTCATGTTGACCTCATGTTGTCCTCATGTTGCCCTCATGTCGCCTTCATGTTGTCCTCATGTCGCCCTCATGTTGTCCTCATGTCGCCCTCATGTTGTCCTCATGTTGTCCTCATGTCGCCCTCATGTTGTCCTCATGTCGCCTTCATGTTGTCCTCATGTCGCCCTCATGTTGTCCTCATGTTGTCCTCATGTCGCCCTCATGTTGTCCTCATGTTGCCCTCATGTCGCCTTCATGTTGTCCTCATGTTGTCCTCATGTCGCCTTCATGTTGTCCTCATGTCGCCTTCATGTTGTCCTCATGTTGTCCTCATGTCGCCCTCATGTTGTCCTCATGTTGTCCTCATGTTGTCCTCATGTCGCCCTCATGTTGTCCTCATGTTGTCCTCATGTTGTCTTCATGTTGTCCTCATGTTGTCCTCATGTCGCCTTCATGTTGTCCTCATGTTGTCCTCATGTCGCCCTCATGTTGTCCTCATGTTGTCTTCATGTTGTCCTCATGTTGTCCTCATGTTGTCTTCATGTTGTCCTCATGTTGTCCTCATGTTGTCCTCATGTCGCCCTCATGTTGTCCTCATGTTGTCCTCATGTCGCCCTCATGTTGTCCCCATGTTGTCCTCATGTTGTCTTCATGTTGTCCTCATGTTGTCCTCATGTCGCCCTCATGTTGTCCTCATGTTGTCCTCATGTCGCCATCATGTTGTCCCCATGTTGTCCTCATGTTGTCTTCATGTTGTCCTCATGTCGCCCTCATGTTGTCCTCATGTTGGGACACAGGGACACAGGGTCCAGAAGCAGAAAACGGTAATTACCCTTAAAGTACAGCACTGGGGTAAAAGTACTTAGTTACATGTCAGTCTCCATCATTTCTTCCAGCCAGTATTCGTCGCCGTGGTGATTTCCTCACCGAGACCTTTGCCGAGTGTTTCTTCACCGTCAGCAGGGAGCCTCCCAGCCGCCGACCTTTGACCTTTGAAAGACACAGACCTTTTCTCTCTTTCTGTCCGATTCCAGGACAGGACACATGTCCAGCATCGTCCTCTGAACCTCAGAGTACTTTATACGCCTCCGAAAATCCAGATTTTTATGGATTGTATGATTTTTATTCTCTTATTATTCCCATTTTGTTGTATATATATTTCATAATAACTCTTCCTGCAGTTTCTCATGAAAGGCCTCACAAGAAAGGGAGGGATTATGTTTTTTGGAGACAGTGAGACACTTTCCAGAAGACATTAAGGGAGGAGAGGGGGAGGGAGAGGGGAGGGAGGGAGAGAGGGGAGAGAATATCCAGAATTCCAGAAGATATGGAGGGAGGGAGGGAAGGAGGAGACTATCCAGAAGACATTAAGGGGGAGGGAGAGGGGGAACTAGAGGGAGGGGAGGAGGGAGGGAGGGAGGGAGGGAGGGAGGAGAGGGAACTAGAGGGGAGGAGAGGGGGAGGGAGGGAGGGAGGGAGGGAGGGGGGAACTAGAGGGGGAGGGAGAGAGAGAGGGAGAGAATATCCAGAATTCCAGAAGATATGGAGGGAGGGAGGGAGGGAGGGAGGGAGGGAGGGAGGGAGGGAGGGAGGGAGGGAGGAGACTATCCAGAAGACATTGAGGAAGGGGGAGGGAGGGAGGGAGGGAAAGGGGGAACTAGACAGAGGGGGGGAGGAGGAGAGAGAGAGGAAGCAGGAGAATATCCAGAATACATTGAGGGAGGGAGGAGAGGGGGGAGTTAATCTCATCATGTCTGCTGCTCTGTTTCAGTGAATCAGGAGGATAAGACAGGAATGTAGTCCCCCCCCCCCTCTTTATATAGACCTTAGTGGTCCCCTAATACTGTATCTGAAGTCTCTTTATATAGACCTTAGTGGTCCCTAATACTGGATCTGAAGTCTCTTTAACACCCTTGCTCTCTACTGATCAGACCTGACTAGGATTACTGTAAAACACTTTAGTTCCTCTCGGGCCGTTGAGTTCGCGCCACCTCAGAAGGGTTAAGCCATGATGTCATCACACACACACACACACACACACACGCACGCACACACACACACACACGCACGCACACACACACACACGCACGCACACACACACACATGCACACACACACACACACACACACGCACACGCACGCACACACACACACACACACACGCACACACACACACACACGCACGCACACACACACACACACATGCACACACACACACACACACACACACACACACACATTACTCCAAACAACAGCTGACAAGTGCAGATAATAGGGTCTATTATTGTTTTGTAAATTTATTTTGTAACTGTGTGTGTGTGTGTGTGTGTATGTGTATGTGTGTGTTGTGTGTGTGTGTGTCTTTGTGTGTATGTGTGTGTGTGTGTGTGTGTTATTTGTAACTATTTCACTTTCTCTTATTCAAACTCATCTGTTTCAACTCAAAGCCTCCTCTCCTTTTTATTACCATCTTTTCTCTCTTGTCTCCTCCTTTCCTTTCCTCCTTTCCTCACCTCTCCTCTCTTGTCTCCTTCCCTTACCTCCTTTCCTTTCCTCCTCTTCTCTCCACTCCTCTCCTTTCTTGTCTCCTTCCTTTCCCTCACCTCCTTTCCTCCTCTTCTCTTCTCTCAACCTCCTCTCCTTTCTTGTCTTCTTCCCTGCCCTTACCTCCTTTCCTTTCCTCCTCTTCTCCCCTCTCCACTCCTCTCCTCTCTTGTCTTCTTCCCTTACCTCCTTTCCTTTCCTCCTCTTCTCTCCACTCCTCTACTTTCTTGTCTCCTTCCTTTCCCTCACCTCCTTTCCTCCTCTTCTCTTCTCTCCCCTCCTCTCCTTTCTTGTCTTCTTCCCTTCCCTTACCTCCTTTCCTTTCCTCCTCTTCTCCCCTCTCCACTCCTCTCCTCTCTTGTCTCCTTCCCTTACCTCCTTTCCTTTCCTCCTCTTCTCCTCTCCCTCTCTCCTCTCTTGTCTCCTTCCCTTACCTCCTTTCCTTTCCTCCTCTTCTCCCCTCTCCACTCCTCTCCTCTCTTGTCTCCTTCCCTTACCTCCTTTCCTCCTCTTCTCCCCTCTCCACTCCTCTCCTCTCTTGTCTCCTTCCCTTACCTCCTTTCCTTTCCTCCTCTTCTCCCCTCTCCACTCCTCTCCTCTCTTGTCTCCTTCCCTTACCTCCTTCCCTTTTCTCATGTCCCTCGCTGTATGAAACGACATAAGGAATGGATTGAGGTAAAGTGTGCCAGTGTGTGGGAAGTCTGTGGTGGGGGGGGGTGGTTGGCGGAATGGAAGCAGCCCAGTGCATTGTGGGAGGGAGTCATCTCCAATTTAATGTCAGCTGCGTCTAATTCCAGCTGAAGGTTGGCCGCTGCAGAGCCATTACCATCGATTTCTTCTTCTTCTGCTGCGGCAAAATGGGATTGGAGTCGCACTGTAAGACCTCCGCCTCTTCATCATCATCATCATCATCTTTATCCTCATCTTCTTCTTCATCATCATCTTCATCATCTTTATCCTCATCTTCTTCATCTTCTTCATCATCACCATCTTTATCCTCATCTTCTTCATCTTCTTCATCATCACCATCTTTATCCTCATCTTCTTCATCTTCTTCATCTTCTTCATCATCACCATCTTTATCCTCATCTTCTTCATCTTCTTCATCATCATCATCATCATCTTTATCCTCATCTTCTTCTTCTTCATCATCATCTTCATCATCATCATCCTCATCATCTTTATCCTCATCTTCTTCTTCTTCATTATCATCATCATCTTCATCATCATCATCCTCATCATCTTTATCCTCATCTTCTTCTTC
>JABXJD010001850.1:0-69963 GCA_013375575.1 Percina caprodes
TAAATCTGTTAAACGGCTTCATTTCAAGTCTGAGAGAAACATCACATATCCATGGTGTCACACAGTCAATATTGGACCATTCTGATGTAGGATTTTAAAATTAAAGGCTAAAATGTCCAAGTAAATCTACAGTATATTTGACATCTTTTTCAGGCTGTTAAAGCCATATTTTACTCTTTTTCAGGCAACTGTAGAACGGAATCCTCCTGTTAAACCAGCTTCATTCCAAGTCTGAGAGAAACATCACATATCCATGGTGTCACACAGTCAATATTGGACCATTCTGATGTAGGATTTTAAAATTAAAGGCTAAAATGTCCAAGTAAATCTACAGTATATTTGACATCTTTTTCAGGCTGTTAAAGCCATATTTTACTCTTTTTCAGGCAACTGTAGAACGGAATCCTCCTGTTAAACCAGCTTCATTCCAAGTCTGAGAGAAACATCACATATCCATGGTGTCACACAGTCAATATCGGACCATTCTGATGTAGGATTTTAAAATTAAAGGCTAAAATGTCCAAGTAAATCTACAGTATATTTGACATCTTTTTCAGGCTGTTAAAGCCATATTTTACTCTTTTTCAGGCAACTGTAGAACGGAATCCTCCTGTTAAACCAGCTTCATTCCAAGTCTGAGAGAAACATCACATATCCATGGTGTCACACAGTCAATATTGGACCATTCTGATGTAGGATTTTAAAATTAAAGGCTAAAATGTCCAAGTAAATCTACAGTATATTTGACATCTTTTTCAGGCTGTTAAAGCCATATTTTACTCTTTTTCAGGCAACTGTAGAACGGAATCCTCCTGTTAAACCAGCTTCATTCCAAGTCTGAGAGAAACATCACATATCCATGGTGTCACACAGTCAATATTGGACCATTCTGATGTAGGATTTTAAAATTAAAGGCTAAAATGTCCAAGTAAATCTACAGTATATTTGACATCTTTTCAGGCTGTTAAAGCCATATTTTACTCTTTTTCAGGCAACTGTAGAACGGAATCCTCCTGTTAAACCAGCTTCATTCCAAGTCTGAGAGAAACATCACATATCCATGGTGTCACACAGTCAATATTGGACCATTCTGATGTAGGATTTTAAAATTAAAGGCTAAAATGTCCAAGTAAATCTACAGTATATTTGACATCTTTTTCAGGCTGTTAAAGCCATATTTTACTCTTTTTCAGGCAACTGTAGAACGGAATCCTCCTGTTAAACCAGCTTCATTCCAAGTCTGAGAGACATCACATATCCATGGTGTCACACAGTCAATATTGGACCATTCTGATGTAGGATTTTAAAATTAAAGGCTAAAATGTCCAAGTAAATCTACAGTATATTTGACATCTTTTTCAGGCTGTTAAAGCCATATTTTACTCTTTTTCAGGCAACTGTAGAACGGAATCCTCCTGTTAAACCAGCTTCATTCCAAGTCTGAGAGAAACATCACATATCCATGGTGTCACACAGTCAATATTGGACCATTCTGATGTAGGATTTTAAAATTAAAGGCTAAAATGTCCAAGTAAATCTACAGTATATTTGACATCTTTTTCAGGCTGTTAAAGCCATATTTTACTCTTTTTCAGGCAACTGTAGAACGGAATCCTCCTGTTAAACCAGCTTCATTCCAAGTCTGAGAGAAACATCACATATCCATGGTGTCACACAGTCAATATTGGACCATTCTGATGTAGGATTTTAAAATTAAAGGCTAAAATGTCCAAGTAAATCTACAGTATATTTGACATCTTTTTCAGGCTGTTAAAGCCATATTTTACTCTTTTTCAGGCAACTGTAGAACGGAATCCTCCTGTTAAACCAGCTTCATTCCAAGTCTGAGAGAAACATCACATATCCATGGTGTCACACAGTCAATATTGGACCATTCTGATGTAGGATTTTAAAATTAAAGGCTAAAATGTCCAAGTAAATCTACAGTATATTTGACATCTTTTTCAGGCTGTTAAAGCCATATTTTACTCTTTTTCAGGCAACTGTAGAACGGAATCCTCCTGTTAAACCAGCTTCATTCCAAGTCTGAGAGAAACATCACATATCCATGGTGTCACACAGTCAATATTGGACCATTCTGATGTAGGATTTTAAAATTAAAGGCTAAAATGTCCAAGTAAATCTACAGTATATTTGACATCTTTTTCAGGCTGTTAAAGCCATATTTTACTCTTTTTCAGGCAACTGTAGAACGGAATCCTCCTGTTAAACCAGCTTCATTCCAAGTCTGAGAGAAACATCACATATCCATGGTGTCACACAGTCAATATTGGACCATTCTGATGTAGGATTTTAAAATTAAAGGCTAAAATGTCCAAGTAAATCTACAGTATATTTGACATCTTTTTCAGGCTGTTAAAGCCATATTTTACTCTTTTTCAGGCAACTGTAGAACGGAATCCTCCTGTTAAACCAGCTTCATTCCAAGTCTGAGAGAAACATCACATATCCATGGTGTCACACAGTCAATATTGGACCATTCTGATGTAGGATTTTAAAATTAAAGGCTAAAATGTCCAAGTAAATCTACAGTATATTTGACATCTTTTTCAGGCTGTTAAAGCCATATTTTACTCTTTTTCAGGCAACTGTAGAACGGAATCCTCCTGTTAAACCAGCTTCATTCCAAGTCTGAGAGAAACATCACATATCCATGGTGTCACACAGTCAATATTGGACCATTCTGATGTAGGATTTTAAAATTAAAGGCTAAAATGTCCAAGTAAATCTACAGTATATTTGACATCTTTTTCAGGCTGTTAAAGCCATATTTTACTCTTTTTCAGGCAACTGTAGAACGGAATCCTCCTGTTAAACCAGCTTCATTCCAAGTCTGAGAGAAACATCACATATCCATGGTGTCACACAGTCAATATTGGACCATTCTGATGTAGGATTTTAAAATTAAAGGCTAAAATGTCCAAGTAAATCTACAGTATATTTGACATCTTTTTCAGGCTGTTAAAGCCATATTTTACTCTTTTTCAGGCAACTGTAGAACGGAATCCTCCTGTTAAACCAGCTTCATTCCAAGTCTGAGAGAAACATCACATATCCATGGTGTCACACAGTCAATATTGGACCATTCTGATGTAGGATTTTAAAATTAAAGGCTAAAATGTCCAAGTAAATCTACAGTATATTTGACATCTTTTTCAGGCTGTTAAAGCCATATTTTACTCTTTTTCAGGCAACTGTAGAACGGAATCCTCCTGTTAAACCAGCTTCATTCCAAGTCTGAGAGAAACATCACATATCCATGGTGTCACACAGTCAATATTGGACCATTCTGATGTAGGATTTTAAAATTAAAGGCTAAAATGTCCAAGTAAATCTACAGTATATTTGACATCTTTTTCAGGCTGTTAAAGCCATATTTTACTCTTTTTCAGGCAACTGTAGAACGGAATCCTCCTGTTAAACCAGCTTCATTCCAAGTCTGAGAGAAACATCACATATCCATGGTGTCACACAGTCAATATTGGACCATTCTGATGTAGGATTTTAAAATTAAAGGCTAAAATGTCCAAGTAAATCTACAGTATATTTGACATCTTTTTCAGGCTGTTAAAGCCATATTTTACTCTTTTTCAGGCAACTGTAGAACGGAATCCTCCTGTTAAACCAGCTTCATTCCAAGTCTGAGAGAAACATCACATATCCATGGTGTCACACAGTCAATATTGGACCATTCTGATGTAGGATTTTAAAATTAAAGGCTAAAATGTCCAAGTAAATCTACAGTATATTTGACATCTTTTTCAGGCTGTTAAAGCCATATTTTACTCTTTTTCAGGCAACTGTAGAACGGAATCCTCCTGTTAAACCAGCTTCATTCCAAGTCTGAGAGAAACATCACATATCCATGGTGTCACACAGTCAATATTGGACCATTCTGATGTAGGATTTTAAAATTAAAGGCTAAAATGTCCAAGTAAATCTACAGTATATTTGACATCTTTTTCAGGCTGTTAAAGCCATATTTTACTCTTTTTCAGGCAACTGTAGAACGGAATCCTCCTGTTAAACCAGCTTCATTCCAAGTCTGAGAGAAACATCACATATCCATGGTGTCACACAGTCAATATTGGACCATTCTGATGTAGGATTTTAAAATTAAAGGCTAAAATGTCCAAGTAAATCTACAGTATATTTGACATCTTTTTCAGGCTGTTAAAGCCATATTTTACTCTTTTTCAGGCAACTGTAGAACGGAATCCTCCTGTTAAACCAGCTTCATTCCAAGTCTGAGAGAAACATCACATATCCATGGTGTCACACAGTCAATATTGGACCATTCTGATGTAGGATTTTAAAATTAAAGGCTAAAATGTCCAAGTAAATCTACAGTATATTTGACATCTTTTTCAGGCTGTTAAAGCCATATTTTACTCTTTTTCAGGCAACTGTAGAACGGAATCCTCCTGTTAAACCAGCTTCATTCCAAGTCTGAGAGAAACATCACATATCCATGGTGTCACACAGTCAATATTGGACCATTCTGATGTAGGATTTTAAAATTAAAGGCTAAAATGTCCAAGTAAATCTACAGTATATTTGACATCTTTTTCAGGCTGTTAAAGCCATATTTTACTCTTTTTCAGGCAACTGTAGAACGGAATCCTCCTGTTAAACCAGCTTCATTCCAAGTCTGAGAGAAACATCACATATCCATGGTGTCACACAGTCAATATTGGACCATTCTGATGTAGGATTTTAAAATTAAAGGCTAAAATGTCCAAGTAAATCTACAGTATATTTGACATCTTTTTCAGGCTGTTAAAGCCATATTTTACTCTTTTTCAGGCAACTGTAGAACGGAATCCTCCTGTTAAACCAGCTTCATTCCAAGTCTGAGAGAAACATCACATATCCATGGTGTCACACAGTCAATATTGGACCATTCTGATGTAGGATTTTAAAATTAAAGGCTAAAATGTCCAAGTAAATCTACAGTATATTTGACATCTTTTTCAGGCTGTTAAAGCCATATTTTACTCTTTTTCAGGCAACTGTAGAACGGAATCCTCCTGTTAAACCAGCTTCATTCCAAGTCTGAGAGAAACATCACATATCCATGGTGTCACACAGTCAATATTGGACCATTCTGATGTAGGATTTTAAAATTAAAGGCTAAAATGTCCAAGTAAATCTACAGTATATTTGACATCTTTTTCAGGCTGTTAAAGCCATATTTTACTCTTTTTCAGGCAACTGTAGAACGGAATCCTCCTGTTAAACCAGCTTCATTCCAAGTCTGAGAGAAACATCACATATCCATGGTGTCACACAGTCAATATTGGACCATTCTGATGTAGGATTTTAAAATTAAAGGCTAAAATGTCCAAGTAAATCTACAGTATATTTGACATCTTTTTCAGGCTGTTAAAGCCATATTTTACTCTTTTTCAGGCAACTGTAGAACGGAATCCTCCTGTTAAACCAGCTTCATTCCAAGTCTGAGAGAAACATCACATATCCATGGTGTCACACAGTCAATATTGGACCATTCTGATGTAGGATTTTAAAATTAAAGGCTAAAATGTCCAAGTAAATCTACAGTATATTTGACATCTTTTTCAGGCTGTTAAAGCCATATTTTACTCTTTTTCAGGCAACTGTAGAACGGAATCCTCCTGTTAAACCAGCTTCATTCCAAGTCTGAGAGAAACATCACATATCCATGGTGTCACACAGTCAATATTGGACCATTCTGATGTAGGATTTTAAAATTAAAGGCTAAAATGTCCAAGTAAATCTACAGTATATTTGACATCTTTTTCAGGCTGTTAAAGCCATATTTTACTCTTTTTCAGGCAACTGTAGAACGGAATCCTCCTGTTAAACCAGCTTCATTCCAAGTCTGAGAGAAACATCACATATCCATGGTGTCACACAGTCAATATTGGACCATTCTGATGTAGGATTTTAAAATTAAAGGCTAAAATGTCCAAGTAAATCTACAGTATATTTGACATCTTTTTCAGGCTGTTAAAGCCATATTTTACTCTTTTTCAGGCAACTGTAGAACGGAATCCTCCTGTTAAACCAGCTTCATTCCAAGTCTGAGAGAAACATCACATATCCATGGTGTCACACAGTCAATATTGGACCATTCTGATGTAGGATTTTAAAATTAAAGGCTAAAATGTCCAAGTAAATCTACAGTATATTTGACATCTTTTTCAGGCTGTTAAAGCCATATTTTACTCTTTTTCAGGCAACTGTAGAACGGAATCCTCCTGTTAAACCAGCTTCATTCCAAGTCTGAGAGAAACATCACATATCCATGGTGTCACACAGTCAATATTGGACCATTCTGATGTAGGATTTTAAAATTAAAGGCTAAAATGTCCAAGTAAATCTACAGTATATTTGACATCTTTTTCAGGCTGTTAAAGCCATATTTTACTCTTTTTCAGGCAACTGTAGAACGGAATCCTCCTGTTAAACCAGCTTCATTCCAAGTCTGAGAGAAACATCACATATCCATGGTGTCACACAGTCAATATTGGACCATTCTGATGTAGGATTTTAAAATTAAAGGCTAAAATGTCCAAGTAAATCTACAGTATATTTGACATCTTTTTCAGGCTGTTAAAGCCATATTTTACTCTTTTTCAGGCAACTGTAGAACGGAATCCTCCTGTTAAACCAGCTTCATTCCAAGTCTGAGAGAAACATCACATATCCATGGTGTCACACAGTCAATATTGGACCATTCTGATGTAGGATTTTAAAATTAAAGGCTAAAATGTCCAAGTAAATCTACAGTATATTTGACATCTTTTTCAGGCTGTTAAAGCCATATTTTACTCTTTTTCAGGCAACTGTAGAACGGAATCCTCCTGTTAAACCAGCTTCATTCCAAGTCTGAGAGAAACATCACATATCCATGGTGTCACACAGTCAATATTGGACCATTCTGATGTAGGATTTTAAAATTAAAGGCTAAAATGTCCAAGTAAATCTACAGTATATTTGACATCTTTTTCAGGCTGTTAAAGCCATATTTTACTCTTTTTCAGGCAACTGTAGAACGGAATCCTCCTGTTAAACCAGCTTCATTCCAAGTCTGAGAGAAACATCACATATCCATGGTGTCACACAGTCAATATTGGACCATTCTGATGTAGGATTTTAAAATTAAAGGCTAAAATGTCCAAGTAAATCTACAGTATATTTGACATCTTTTTCAGGCTGTTAAAGCCATATTTTACTCTTTTTCAGGCAACTGTAGAACGGAATCCTCCTGTTAAACCAGCTTCATTCCAAGTCTGAGAGAAACATCACATATCCATGGTGTCACACAGTCAATATTGGACCATTCTGATGTAGGATTTTAAAATTAAAGGCTAAAATGTCCAAGTAAATCTACAGTATATTTGACATCTTTTTCAGGCTGTTAAAGCCATATTTTACTCTTTTTCAGGCAACTGTAGAACGGAATCCTCCTGTTAAACCAGCTTCATTCCAAGTCTGAGAGAAACATCACATATCCATGGTGTCACACAGTCAATATTGGACCATTCTGATGTAGGATTTTAAAATTAAAGGCTAAAATGTCCAAGTAAATCTACAGTATATTTGACATCTTTTTCAGGCTGTTAAAGCCATATTTTACTCTTTTTCAGGCAACTGTAGAACGGAATCCTCCTGTTAAACCAGCTTCATTCCAAGTCTGAGAGAAACATCACATATCCATGGTGTCACACAGTCAATATTGGACCATTCTGATGTAGGATTTTAAAATTAAAGGCTAAAATGTCCAAGTAAATCTACAGTATATTTGACATCTTTTTCAGGCTGTTAAAGCCATATTTTACTCTTTTTCAGGCAACTGTAGAACGGAATCCTCCTGTTAAACCAGCTTCATTCCAAGTCTGAGAGAAACATCACATATCCATGGTGTCACACAGTCAATATTGGACCATTCTGATGTAGGATTTTAAAATTAAAGGCTAAAATGTCCAAGTAAATCTACAGTATATTTGACATCTTTTTCAGGCTGTTAAAGCCATATTTTACTCTTTTTCAGGCAACTGTAGAACGGAATCCTCCTGTTAAACCAGCTTCATTCCAAGTCTGAGAGAAACATCACATATCCATGGTGTCACACAGTCAATATTGGACCATTCTGATGTAGGATTTTAAAATTAAAGGCTAAAATGTCCAAGTAAATCTACAGTATATTTGACATCTTTTTCAGGCTGTTAAAGCCATATTTTACTCTTTTTCAGGCAACTGTAGAACGGAATCCTCCTGTTAAACCAGCTTCATTCCAAGTCTGAGAGAAACATCACATATCCATGGTGTCACACAGTCAATATTGGACCATTCTGATGTAGGATTTTAAAATTAAAGGCTAAAATGTCCAAGTAAATCTACAGTATATTTGACATCTTTTTCAGGCTGTTAAAGCCATATTTTACTCTTTTTCAGGCAACTGTAGAACGGAATCCTCCTGTTAAACCAGCTTCATTCCAAGTCTGAGAGAAACATCACATATCCATGGTGTCACACAGTCAATATTGGACCATTCTGATGTAGGATTTTAAAATTAAAGGCTAAAATGTCCAAGTAAATCTACAGTATATTTGACATCTTTTTCAGGCTGTTAAAGCCATATTTTACTCTTTTTCAGGCAACTGTAGAACGGAATCCTCCTGTTAAACCAGCTTCATTCCAAGTCTGAGAGAAACATCACATATCCATGGTGTCACACAGTCAATATTGGACCATTCTGATGTAGGATTTTAAAATTAAAGGCTAAAATGTCCAAGTAAATCTACAGTATATTTGACATCTTTTTCAGGCTGTTAAAGCCATATTTTACTCTTTTTCAGGCAACTGTAGAACGGAATCCTCCTGTTAAACCAGCTTCATTCCAAGTCTGAGAGAAACATCACATATCCATGGTGTCACACAGTCAATATTGGACCATTCTGATGTAGGATTTTAAAATTAAAGGCTAAAATGTCCAAGTAAATCTACAGTATATTTGACATCTTTTTCAGGCTGTTAAAGCCATATTTTACTCTTTTTCAGGCAACTGTAGAACGGAATCCTCCTGTTAAACCAGCTTCATTCCAAGTCTGAGAGAAACATCACATATCCATGGTGTCACACAGTCAATATTGGACCATTCTGATGTAGGATTTTAAAATTAAAGGCTAAAATGTCCAAGTAAATCTACAGTATATTTGACATCTTTTTCAGGCTGTTAAAGCCATATTTTACTCTTTTTCAGGCAACTGTAGAACGGAATCCTCCTGTTAAACCAGCTTCATTCCAAGTCTGAGAGAAACATCACATATCCATGGTGTCACACAGTCAATATCGGACCATTCTGATGTAGGATTTTAAAATTAAAGGCTAAAATGTCCAAGTAAATCTACAGTATATTTGACATCTTTTTCAGGCTGTTAAAGCCATATTTTACTCTTTTTCAGGCAACTGTAGAACGGAATCCTCCTGTTAAACCAGCTTCATTCCAAGTCTGAGAGAAACATCACATATCCATGGTGTCACACAGTCAATATTGGACCATTCTGATGTAGGATTTTAAAATTAAAGGCTAAAATGTCCAAGTAAATCTACAGTATATTTGACATCTTTTTCAGGCTGTTAAAGCCATATTTTACTCTTTTTCAGGCAACTGTAGAACGGAATCCTCCTGTTAAACCAGCTTCATTCCAAGTCTGAGAGAAACATCACATATCCATGGTGTCACACAGTCAATATTGGACCATTCTGATGTAGGATTTTAAAATTAAAGGCTAAAATGTCCAAGTAAATCTACAGTATATTTGACATCTTTTTCAGGCTGTTAAAGCCATATTTTACTCTTTTTCAGGCAACTGTAGAACGGAATCCTCCTGTTAAACCAGCTTCATTCCAAGTCTGAGAGAAACATCACATATCCATGGTGTCACACAGTCAATATTGGACCATTCTGATGTAGGATTTTAAAATTAAAGGCTAAAATGTCCAAGTAAATCTACAGTATATTTGACATCTTTTTCAGGCTGTTAAAGCCATATTTTACTCTTTTTCAGGCAACTGTAGAACGGAATCCTCCTGTTAAACCAGCTTCATTCCAAGTCTGAGAGAAACATCACATATCCATGGTGTCACACAGTCAATATTGGACCATTCTGATGTAGGATTTTAAAATTAAAGGCTAAAATGTCCAAGTAAATCTACAGTATATTTGACATCTTTTTCAGGCTGTTAAAGCCATATTTTACTCTTTTTCAGGCAACTGTAGAACGGAATCCTCCTGTTAAACCAGCTTCATTCCAAGTCTGAGAGAAACATCACATATCCATGGTGTCACACAGTCAATATTGGACCATTCTGATGTAGGATTTTAAAATTAAAGGCTAAAATGTCCAAGTAAATCTACAGTATATTTGACATCTTTTTCAGGCTGTTAAAGCCATATTTTACTCTTTTTCAGGCAACTGTAGAACGGAATCCTCCTGTTAAACCAGCTTCATTCCAAGTCTGAGAGAAACATCACATATCCATGGTGTCACACAGTCAATATTGGACCATTCTGATGTAGGATTTTAAAATTAAAGGCTAAAATGTCCAAGTAAATCTACAGTATATTTGACATCTTTTTCAGGCTGTTAAAGCCATATTTTACTCTTTTTCAGGCAACTGTAGAACGGAATCCTCCTGTTAAACCAGCTTCATTCCAAGTCTGAGAGAAACATCACATATCCATGGTGTCACACAGTCAATATTGGACCATTCTGATGTAGGATTTTAAAATTAAAGGCTAAAATGTCCAAGTAAATCTACAGTATATTTGACATCTTTTTCAGGCTGTTAAAGCCATATTTTACTCTTTTTCAGGCAACTGTAGAACGGAATCCTCCTGTTAAACCAGCTTCATTCCAAGTCTGAGAGAAACATCACATATCCATGGTGTCACACAGTCAATATTGGACCATTCTGATGTAGGATTTTAAAATTAAAGGCTAAAATGTCCAAGTAAATCTACAGTATATTTGACATCTTTTTCAGGCTGTTAAAGCCATATTTTACTCTTTTTCAGGCAACTGTAGAACGGAATCCTCCTGTTAAACCAGCTTCATTCCAAGTCTGAGAGAAACATCACATATCCATGGTGTCACACAGTCAATATTGGACCATTCTGATGTAGGATTTTAAAATTAAAGGCTAAAATGTCCAAGTAAATCTACAGTATATTTGACATCTTTTTCAGGCTGTTAAAGCCATATTTTACTCTTTTTCAGGCAACTGTAGAACGGAATCCTCCTGTTAAACCAGCTTCATTCCAAGTCTGAGAGAAACATCACATATCCATGGTGTCACACAGTCAATATTGGACCATTCTGATGTAGGATTTTAAAATTAAAGGCTAAAATGTCCAAGTAAATCTACAGTATATTTGACATCTTTTTCAGGCTGTTAAAGCCATATTTTACTCTTTTTCAGGCAACTGTAGAACGGAATCCTCCTGTTAAACCAGCTTCATTCCAAGTCTGAGAGAAACATCACATATCCATGGTGTCACACAGTCAATATTGGACCATTCTGATGTAGGATTTTAAAATTAAAGGCTAAAATGTCCAAGTAAATCTACAGTATATTTGACATCTTTTTCAGGCTGTTAAAGCCATATTTTACTCTTTTTCAGGCAACTGTAGAACGGAATCCTCCTGTTAAACCAGCTTCATTCCAAGTCTGAGAGAAACATCACATATCCATGGTGTCACACAGTCAATATTGGACCATTCTGATGTAGGATTTTAAAATTAAAGGCTAAAATGTCCAAGTAAATCTACAGTATATTTGACATCTTTTTCAGGCTGTTAAAGCCATATTTTACTCTTTTTCAGGCAACTGTAGAACGGAATCCTCCTGTTAAACCAGCTTCATTCCAAGTCTGAGAGAAACATCACATATCCATGGTGTCACACAGTCAATATTGGACCATTCTGATGTAGGATTTTAAAATTAAAGGCTAAAATGTCCAAGTAAATCTACAGTATATTTGACATCTTTTTCAGGCTGTTAAAGCCATATTTTACTCTTTTTCAGGCAACTGTAGAACGGAATCCTCCTGTTAAACCAGCTTCATTCCAAGTCTGAGAGAAACATCACATATCCATGGTGTCACACAGTCAATATTGGACCATTCTGATGTAGGATTTTAAAATTAAAGGCTAAAATGTCCAAGTAAATCTACAGTATATTTGACATCTTTTTCAGGCTGTTAAAGCCATATTTTACTCTTTTTCAGGCAACTGTAGAACGGAATCCTCCTGTTAAACCAGCTTCATTCCAAGTCTGAGAGAAACATCACATATCCATGGTGTCACACAGTCAATATTGGACCATTCTGATGTAGGATTTTAAAATTAAAGGCTAAAATGTCCAAGTAAATCTACAGTATATTTGACATCTTTTTCAGGCTGTTAAAGCCATATTTTACTCTTTTTCAGGCAACTGTAGAACGGAATCCTCCTGTTAAACCAGCTTCATTCCAAGTCTGAGAGAAACATCACATATCCATGGTGTCACACAGTCAATATTGGACCATTCTGATGTAGGATTTTAAAATTAAAGGCTAAAATGTCCAAGTAAATCTACAGTATATTTGACATCTTTTTCAGGCTGTTAAAGCCATATTTTACTCTTTTTCAGGCAACTGTAGAACGGAATCCTCCTGTTAAACCAGCTTCATTCCAAGTCTGAGAGAAACATCACATATCCATGGTGTCACACAGTCAATATTGGACCATTCTGATGTAGGATTTTAAAATTAAAGGCTAAAATGTCCAAGTAAATCTACAGTATATTTGACATCTTTTTCAGGCTGTTAAAGCCATATTTTACTCTTTTTCAGGCAACTGTAGAACGGAATCCTCCTGTTAAACCAGCTTCATTCCAAGTCTGAGAGAAACATCACATATCCATGGTGTCACACAGTCAATATTGGACCATTCTGATGTAGGATTTTAAAATTAAAGGCTAAAATGTCCAAGTAAATCTACAGTATATTTGACATCTTTTTCAGGCTGTTAAAGCCATATTTTACTCTTTTTCAGGCAACTGTAGAACGGAATCCTCCTGTTAAACCAGCTTCATTCCAAGTCTGAGAGAAACATCACATATCCATGGTGTCACACAGTCAATATTGGACCATTCTGATGTAGGATTTTAAAATTAAAGGCTAAAATGTCCAAGTAAATCTACAGTATATTTGACATCTTTTTCAGGCTGTTAAAGCCATATTTTACTCTTTTTCAGGCAACTGTAGAACGGAATCCTCCTGTTAAACCAGCTTCATTCCAAGTCTGAGAGAAACATCACATATCCATGGTGTCACACAGTCAATATTGGACCATTCTGATGTAGGATTTTAAAATTAAAGGCTAAAATGTCCAAGTAAATCTACAGTATATTTGACATCTTTTTCAGGCTGTTAAAGCCATATTTTACTCTTTTTCAGGCAACTGTAGAACGGAATCCTCCTGTTAAACCAGCTTCATTCCAAGTCTGAGAGAAACATCACATATCCATGGTGTCACACAGTCAATATTGGACCATTCTGATGTAGGATTTTAAAATTAAAGGCTAAAATGTCCAAGTAAATCTACAGTATATTTGACATCTTTTTCAGGCTGTTAAAGCCATATTTTACTCTTTTTCAGGCAACTGTAGAACGGAATCCTCCTGTTAAACCAGCTTCATTCCAAGTCTGAGAGAAACATCACATATCCATGGTGTCACACAGTCAATATTGGACCATTCTGATGTAGGATTTTAAAATTAAAGGCTAAAATGTCCAAGTAAATCTACAGTATATTTGACATCTTTTTCAGGCTGTTAAAGCCATATTTTACTCTTTTTCAGGCAACTGTAGAACGGAATCCTCCTGTTAAACCAGCTTCATTCCAAGTCTGAGAGAAACATCACATATCCATGGTGTCACACAGTCAATATTGGACCATTCTGATGTAGGATTTTAAAATTAAAGGCTAAAATGTCCAAGTAAATCTACAGTATATTTGACATCTTTTTCAGGCTGTTAAAGCCATATTTTACTCTTTTTCAGGCAACTGTAGAACGGAATCCTCCTGTTAAACCAGCTTCATTCCAAGTCTGAGAGAAACATCACATATCCATGGTGTCACACAGTCAATATTGGACCATTCTGATGTAGGATTTTAAAATTAAAGGCTAAAATGTCCAAGTAAATCTACAGTATATTTGACATCTTTTTCAGGCTGTTAAAGCCATATTTTACTCTTTTTCAGGCAACTGTAGAACGGAATCCTCCTGTTAAACCAGCTTCATTCCAAGTCTGAGAGAAACATCACATATCCATGGTGTCACACAGTCAATATTGGACCATTCTGATGTAGGATTTTAAAATTAAAGGCTAAAATGTCCAAGTAAATCTACAGTATATTTGACATCTTTTTCAGGCTGTTAAAGCCATATTTTACTCTTTTTCAGGCAACTGTAGAACGGAATCCTCCTGTTAAACCAGCTTCATTCCAAGTCTGAGAGAAACATCACATATCCATGGTGTCACACAGTCAATATCGGACCATTCTGATGTAGGATTTTAAAATTAAAGGCTAAAATGTCCAAGTAAATCTACAGTATATTTGACATCTTTTTCAGGCTGTTAAAGCCATATTTTACTCTTTTTCAGGCAACTGTAGAACGGAATCCTCCTGTTAAACCAGCTTCATTCCAAGTCTGAGAGAAACATCACATATCCATGGTGTCACACAGTCAATATTGGACCATTCTGATGTAGGATTTTAAAATTAAAGGCTAAAATGTCCAAGTAAATCTACAGTATATTTGACATCTTTTTCAGGCTGTTAAAGCCATATTTTACTCTTTTTCAGGCAACTGTAGAACGGAATCCTCCTGTTAAACCAGCTTCATTCCAAGTCTGAGAGAAACATCACATATCCATGGTGTCACACAGTCAATATTGGACCATTCTGATGTAGGATTTTAAAATTAAAGGCTAAAATGTCCAAGTAAATCTACAGTATATTTGACATCTTTTTCAGGCTGTTAAAGCCATATTTTACTCTTTTTCAGGCAACTGTAGAACGGAATCCTCCTGTTAAACCAGCTTCATTCCAAGTCTGAGAGAAACATCACATATCCATGGTGTCACACAGTCAATATTGGACCATTCTGATGTAGGATTTTAAAATTAAAGGCTAAAATGTCCAAGTAAATCTACAGTATATTTGACATCTTTTTCAGGCTGTTAAAGCCATATTTTACTCTTTTTCAGGCAACTGTAGAACGGAATCCTCCTGTTAACCAGCTAACCCAAGTCTGCCCAGACCAAAAAGCACCTCTGATTCATAGTTCAATATTAACCATCCATAACACATAGAAACTTTTAAAATTGTGGCTAAAAACTAACGAGTTAGTGGTTACGGAGGTCTTTTCGGTCCTTCTAGCCTCTACAGGTGATTTTCTATCCAGCCTGGAACTTCTGCCTTTTTTGGGGTTCGTTGAGCATTAAATCCATACCTTTACATCCAAGATTTATCCACTTTTTGTCCATAATTCATCGCGTTTTCGCTCAATTCTGCCGCTAGCGCCGTCCGTCCTTTGTGTACGGAAGTCAAGGACTCCATATATGGGGTGCATGCCCATATATGGGAGACAACGTCACCCAAAATGTATGGAAGGCCAAAAGGCTGTATGGAAGGCCAAACGGTGTATGGAAGGCCAATAGGAGAACTGTTTTAGACACACAATTGCTTGTGTAGCATTGCTGTGGGTGTAATATCAATAAATATGACATTATTATGTTGATTATTGGCATAAGTAAATGTCATGAGGGCAAAAGCGCCTTGACTTTATTTGAAAAATGCATGTATTTTGTCAACTGTATAAGTTATAATGATTATTTCTTCACAATGTGACTCCCAAGACATATGAGAAGTGTTTTAGAGAGTAAAATGGCTTAGGTTTTATTGATCTGTGTGTGATATCAATACATATCTGGAAGATTCATGTTCCGTTTTGTTTATTTATTTGTCTTTAAGGTCCTACAACCATTTTTAACATGCAGGTGAGCTCACTGCAGCCCAAATATTCTAATAACCCAGTTTGTCCTGAAAAAATGATGTTCATATCTTGACTGTAGACACCAGGGTTGGTGTTTTACAAGCTTTTTATAAAATAAATCCAGACGGACAATGAACTGTAAAAATGGCCTTAGGGCTCAGAGTTAAACCAGCTTCATTCCAAGTCTGAGAGAAACATCACATATCCATGGTGTCACACAGTCAATATTGGACCATTCTGATGTAGGATTTTAAAATTAAAGGCTAAAATGTCCAAGTAAATCTACAGTATATTTGACATCTTTTTCAGGCTGTTAAAGCCATATTTTACTCTTTTTCAGGCAACTGTAGAACGGAATCCTCCTGTTAAACCAGCTTCATTCCAAGTCTGAGAGAAACATCACATATCCATGGTGTCACACAGTCAATATTGGACCATTCTGATGTAGGATTTTAAAATTAAAGGCTAAAATGTCCAAGTAAATCTACAGTATATTTGACATCTTTTTCAGGCTGTTAAAGCCATATTTTACTCTTTTTCAGGCAACTGTAGAACGGAATCCTCCTGTTAAACCAGCTTCATTCCAAGTCTGAGAGAAACATCACATATCCATGGTGTCACACAGTCAATATTGGACCATTCTGATGTAGGATTTTAAAATTAAAGGCTAAAATGTCCAAGTAAATCTACAGTATATTTGACATCTTTTTCAGGCTGTTAAAGCCATATTTTACTCTTTTTCAGGCAACTGTAGAACGGAATCCTCCTGTTAAACCAGCTTCATTCCAAGTCTGAGAGAAACATCACATATCCATGGTGTCACACAGTCAATATCGGACCATTCTGATGTAGGATTTTAAAATTAAAGGCTAAAATGTCCAAGTAAATCTACAGTATATTTGACATCTTTTTCAGGCTGTTAAAGCCATATTTTACTCTTTTTCAGGCAACTGTAGAACGGAATCCTCCTGTTAAACCAGCTTCATTCCAAGTCTGAGAGAAACATCACATATCCATGGTGTCACACAGTCAATATTGGACCATTCTGATGTAGGATTTTAAAATTAAAGGCTAAAATGTCCAAGTAAATCTACAGTATATTTGACATCTTTTTCAGGCTGTTAAAGCCATATTTTACTCTTTTTCAGGCAACTGTAGAACGGAATCCTCCTGTTAAACCAGCTTCATTCCAAGTCTGAGAGAAACATCACATATCCATGGTGTCACACAGTCAATATCGGACCATTCTGATGTAGGATTTTAAAATTAAAGGCTAAAATGTCCAAGTAAATCTACAGTATATTTGACATCTTTTTCAGGCTGTTAAAGCCATATTTTACTCTTTTTCAGGCAACTGTAGAACGGAATCCTCCTGTTAAACCAGCTTCATTCCAAGTCTGAGAGAAACATCACATATCCATGGTGTCACACAGTCAATATTGGACCATTCTGATGTAGGATTTTAAAATTAAAGGCTAAAATGTCCAAGTAAATCTACAGTATATTTGACATCTTTTTCAGGCTGTTAAAGCCATATTTTACTCTTTTTCAGGCAACTGTAGAACGGAATCCTCCTGTTAAACCAGCTTCATTCCAAGTCTGAGAGAAACATCACATATCCATGGTGTCACACAGTCAATATTGGACCATTCTGATGTAGGATTTTAAAATTAAAGGCTAAAATGTCCAAGTAAATCTACAGTATATTTGACATCTTTTTCAGGCTGTTAAAGCCATATTTTACTCTTTTTCAGGCAACTGTAGAACGGAATCCTCCTGTTAAACCAGCTTCATTCCAAGTCTGAGAGAAACATCACATATCCATGGTGTCACACAGTCAATATTGGACCATTCTGATGTAGGATTTTAAAATTAAAGGCTAAAATGTCCAAGTAAATCTACAGTATATTTGACATCTTTTTCAGGCTGTTAAAGCCATATTTTACTCTTTTTCAGGCAACTGTAGAACGGAATCCTCCTGTTAAACCAGCTTCATTCCAAGTCTGAGAGAAACATCACATATCCATGGTGTCACACAGTCAATATCGGACCATTCTGATGTAGGATTTTAAAATTAAAGGCTAAAATGTCCAAGTAAATCTACAGTATATTTGACATCTTTTTCAGGCTGTTAAAGCCATATTTTACTCTTTTTCAGGCAACTGTAGAACGGAATCCTCCTGTTAAACCAGCTTCATTCCAAGTCTGAGAGAAACATCACATATCCATGGTGTCACACAGTCAATATTGGACCATTCTGATGTAGGATTTTAAAATTAAAGGCTAAAATGTCCAAGTAAATCTACAGTATATTTGACATCTTTTTCAGGCTGTTAAAGCCATATTTTACTCTTTTTCAGGCAACTGTAGAACGGAATCCTCCTGTTAAACCAGCTTCATTCCAAGTCTGAGAGAAACATCACATATCCATGGTGTCACACAGTCAATATTGGACCATTCTGATGTAGGATTTTAAAATTAAAGGCTAAAATGTCCAAGTAAATCTACAGTATATTTGACATCTTTTTCAGGCTGTTAAAGCCATATTTTACTCTTTTTCAGGCAACTGTAGAACGGAATCCTCCTGTTAAACCAGCTTCATTCCAAGTCTGAGAGAAACATCACATATCCATGGTGTCACACAGTCAATATTGGACCATTCTGATGTAGGATTTTAAAATTAAAGGCTAAAATGTCCAAGTAAATCTACAGTATATTTGACATCTTTTTCAGGCTGTTAAAGCCATATTTTACTCTTTTTCAGGCAACTGTAGAACGGAATCCTCCTGTTAAACCAGCTTCATTCCAAGTCTGAGAGAAACATCACATATCCATGGTGTCACACAGTCAATATTGGACCATTCTGATGTAGGATTTTAAAATTAAAGGCTAAAATGTCCAAGTAAATCTACAGTATATTTGACATCTTTTTCAGGCTGTTAAAGCCATATTTTACTCTTTTTCAGGCAACTGTAGAACGGAATCCTCCTGTTAAACCAGCTTCATTCCAAGTCTGAGAGAAACATCACATATCCATGGTGTCACACAGTCAATATTGGACCATTCTGATGTAGGATTTTAAAATTAAAGGCTAAAATGTCCAAGTAAATCTACAGTATATTTGACATCTTTTTCAGGCTGTTAAAGCCATATTTTACTCTTTTTCAGGCAACTGTAGAACGGAATCCTCCTGTTAAACCAGCTTCATTCCAAGTCTGAGAGAAACATCACATATCCATGGTGTCACACAGTCAATATTGGACCATTCTGATGTAGGATTTTAAAATTAAAGGCTAAAATGTCCAAGTAAATCTACAGTATATTTGACATCTTTTTCAGGCTGTTAAAGCCATATTTTACTCTTTTTCAGGCAACTGTAGAACGGAATCCTCCTGTTAAACCAGCTTCATTCCAAGTCTGAGAGAAACATCACATATCCATGGTGTCACACAGTCAATATTGGACCATTCTGATGTAGGATTTTAAAATTAAAGGCTAAAATGTCCAAGTAAATCTACAGTATATTTGACATCTTTTTCAGGCTGTTAAAGCCATATTTTACTCTTTTTCAGGCAACTGTAGAACGGAATCCTCCTGTTAAACCAGCTTCATTCCAAGTCTGAGAGAAACATCACATATCCATGGTGTCACACAGTCAATATTGGACCATTCTGATGTAGGATTTTAAAATTAAAGGCTAAAATGTCCAAGTAAATCTACAGTATATTTGACATCTTTTTCAGGCTGTTAAAGCCATATTTTACTCTTTTTCAGGCAACTGTAGAACGGAATCCTCCTGTTAAACCAGCTTCATTCCAAGTCTGAGAGAAACATCACATATCCATGGTGTCACACAGTCAATATTGGACCATTCTGATGTAGGATTTTAAAATTAAAGGCTAAAATGTCCAAGTAAATCTACAGTATATTTGACATCTTTTTCAGGCTGTTAAAGCCATATTTTACTCTTTTTCAGGCAACTGTAGAACGGAATCCTCCTGTTAAACCAGCTTCATTCCAAGTCTGAGAGAAACATCACATATCCATGGTGTCACACAGTCAATATTGGACCATTCTGATGTAGGATTTTAAAATTAAAGGCTAAAATGTCCAAGTAAATCTACAGTATATTTGACATCTTTTTCAGGCTGTTAAAGCCATATTTTACTCTTTTTCAGGCAACTGTAGAACGGAATCCTCCTGTTAAACCAGCTTCATTCCAAGTCTGAGAGAAACATCACATATCCATGGTGTCACACAGTCAATATTGGACCATTCTGATGTAGGATTTTAAAATTAAAGGCTAAAATGTCCAAGTAAATCTACAGTATATTTGACATCTTTTTCAGGCTGTTAAAGCCATATTTTACTCTTTTTCAGGCAACTGTAGAACGGAATCCTCCTGTTAAACCAGCTTCATTCCAAGTCTGAGAGAAACATCACATATCCATGGTGTCACACAGTCAATATTGGACCATTCTGATGTAGGATTTTAAAATTAAAGGCTAAAATGTCCAAGTAAATCTACAGTATATTTGACATCTTTTTCAGGCTGTTAAAGCCATATTTTACTCTTTTTCAGGCAACTGTAGAACGGAATCCTCCTGTTAAACCAGCTTCATTCCAAGTCTGAGAGAAACATCACATATCCATGGTGTCACACAGTCAATATTGGACCATTCTGATGTAGGATTTTAAAATTAAAGGCTAAAATGTCCAAGTAAATCTACAGTATATTTGACATCTTTTTCAGGCTGTTAAAGCCATATTTTACTCTTTTTCAGGCAACTGTAGAACGGAATCCTCCTGTTAAACCAGCTTCATTCCAAGTCTGAGAGAAACATCACATATCCATGGTGTCACACAGTCAATATTGGACCATTCTGATGTAGGATTTTAAAATTAAAGGCTAAAATGTCCAAGTAAATCTACAGTATATTTGACATCTTTTTCAGGCTGTTAAAGCCATATTTTACTCTTTTTCAGGCAACTGTAGAACGGAATCCTCCTGTTAAACCAGCTTCATTCCAAGTCTGAGAGAAACATCACATATCCATGGTGTCACACAGTCAATATTGGACCATTCTGATGTAGGATTTTAAAATTAAAGGCTAAAATGTCCAAGTAAATCTACAGTATATTTGACATCTTTTTCAGGCTGTTAAAGCCATATTTTACTCTTTTTCAGGCAACTGTAGAACGGAATCCTCCTGTTAAACCAGCTTCATTCCAAGTCTGAGAGAAACATCACATATCCATGGTGTCACACAGTCAATATCGGACCATTCTGATGTAGGATTTTAAAATTAAAGGCTAAAATGTCCAAGTAAATCTACAGTATATTTGACATCTTTTTCAGGCTGTTAAAGCCATATTTTACTCTTTTTCAGGCAACTGTAGAACGGAATCCTCCTGTTAAACCAGCTTCATTCCAAGTCTGAGAGAAACATCACATATCCATGGTGTCACACAGTCAATATTGGACCATTCTGATGTAGGATTTTAAAATTAAAGGCTAAAATGTCCAAGTAAATCTACAGTATATTTGACATCTTTTTCAGGCTGTTAAAGCCATATTTTACTCTTTTTCAGGCAACTGTAGAACGGAATCCTCCTGTTAAACCAGCTTCATTCCAAGTCTGAGAGAAACATCACATATCCATGGTGTCACACAGTCAATATTGGACCATTCTGATGTAGGATTTTAAAATTAAAGGCTAAAATGTCCAAGTAAATCTACAGTATATTTGACATCTTTTTCAGGCTGTTAAAGCCATATTTTACTCTTTTTCAGGCAACTGTAGAACGGAATCCTCCTGTTAAACCAGCTTCATTCCAAGTCTGAGAGAAACATCACATATCCATGGTGTCACACAGTCAATATTGGACCATTCTGATGTAGGATTTTAAAATTAAAGGCTAAAATGTCCAAGTAAATCTACAGTATATTTGACATCTTTTTCAGGCTGTTAAAGCCATATTTTACTCTTTTTCAGGCAACTGTAGAACGGAATCCTCCTGTTAAACCAGCTTCATTCCAAGTCTGAGAGAAACATCACATATCCATGGTGTCACACAGTCAATATTGGACCATTCTGATGTAGGATTTTAAAATTAAAGGCTAAAATGTCCAAGTAAATCTACAGTATATTTGACATCTTTTTCAGGCTGTTAAAGCCATATTTTACTCTTTTTCAGGCAACTGTAGAACGGAATCCTCCTGTTAAACCAGCTTCATTCCAAGTCTGAGAGAAACATCACATATCCATGGTGTCACACAGTCAATATCGGACCATTCTGATGTAGGATTTTAAAATTAAAGGCTAAAATGTCCAAGTAAATCTACAGTATATTTGACATCTTTTTCAGGCTGTTAAAGCCATATTTTACTCTTTTTCAGGCAACTGTAGAACGGAATCCTCCTGTTAAACCAGCTTCATTCCAAGTCTGAGAGAAACATCACATATCCATGGTGTCACACAGTCAATATTGGACCATTCTGATGTAGGATTTTAAAATTAAAGGCTAAAATGTCCAAGTAAATCTACAGTATATTTGACATCTTTTTCAGGCTGTTAAAGCCATATTTTACTCTTTTTCAGGCAACTGTAGAACGGAATCCTCCTGTTAAACCAGCTTCATTCCAAGTCTGAGAGAAACATCACATATCCATGGTGTCACACAGTCAATATTGGACCATTCTGATGTAGGATTTTAAAATTAAAGGCTAAAATGTCCAAGTAAATCTACAGTATATTTGACATCTTTTTCAGGCTGTTAAAGCCATATTTTACTCTTTTTCAGGCAACTGTAGAACGGAATCCTCCTGTTAAACCAGCTTCATTCCAAGTCTGAGAGAAACATCACATATCCATGGTGTCACACAGTCAATATTGGACCATTCTGATGTAGGATTTTAAAATTAAAGGCTAAAATGTCCAAGTAAATCTACAGTATATTTGACATCTTTTTCAGGCTGTTAAAGCCATATTTTACTCTTTTTCAGGCAACTGTAGAACGGAATCCTCCTGTTAAACCAGCTTCATTCCAAGTCTGAGAGAAACATCACATATCCATGGTGTCACACAGTCAATATTGGACCATTCTGATGTAGGATTTTAAAATTAAAGGCTAAAATGTCCAAGTAAATCTACAGTATATTTGACATCTTTTTCAGGCTGTTAAAGCCATATTTTACTCTTTTTCAGGCAACTGTAGAACGGAATCCTCCTGTTAAACCAGCTTCATTCCAAGTCTGAGAGAAACATCACATATCCATGGTGTCACACAGTCAATATTGGACCATTCTGATGTAGGATTTTAAAATTAAAGGCTAAAATGTCCAAGTAAATCTACAGTATATTTGACATCTTTTTCAGGCTGTTAAAGCCATATTTTACTCTTTTTCAGGCAACTGTAGAACGGAATCCTCCTGTTAAACCAGCTTCATTCCAAGTCTGAGAGAAACATCACATATCCATGGTGTCACACAGTCAATATTGGACCATTCTGATGTAGGATTTTAAAATTAAAGGCTAAAATGTCCAAGTAAATCTACAGTATATTTGACATCTTTTTCAGGCTGTTAAAGCCATATTTTACTCTTTTTCAGGCAACTGTAGAACGGAATCCTCCTGTTAAACCAGCTTCATTCCAAGTCTGAGAGAAACATCACATATCCATGGTGTCACACAGTCAATATTGGACCATTCTGATGTAGGATTTTAAAATTAAAGGCTAAAATGTCCAAGTAAATCTACAGTATATTTGACATCTTTTTCAGGCTGTTAAAGCCATATTTTACTCTTTTTCAGGCAACTGTAGAACGGAATCCTCCTGTTAAACCAGCTTCATTCCAAGTCTGAGAGAAACATCACATATCCATGGTGTCACACAGTCAATATTGGACCATTCTGATGTAGGATTTTAAAATTAAAGGCTAAAATGTCCAAGTAAATCTACAGTATATTTGACATCTTTTTCAGGCTGTTAAAGCCATATTTTACTCTTTTTCAGGCAACTGTAGAACGGAATCCTCCTGTTAAACCAGCTTCATTCCAAGTCTGAGAGAAACATCACATATCCATGGTGTCACACAGTCAATATCGGACCATTCTGATGTAGGATTTTAAAATTAAAGGCTAAAATGTCCAAGTAAATCTACAGTATATTTGACATCTTTTTCAGGCTGTTAAAGCCATATTTTACTCTTTTTCAGGCAACTGTAGAACGGAATCCTCCTGTTAAACCAGCTTCATTCCAAGTCTGAGAGAAACATCACATATCCATGGTGTCACACAGTCAATATCGGACCATTCTGATGTAGGATTTTAAAATTAAAGGCTAAAATGTCCAAGTAAATCTACAGTATATTTGACATCTTTTTCAGGCTGTTAAAGCCATATTTTACTCTTTTTCAGGCAACTGTAGAACGGAATCCTCCTGTTAAACCAGCTTCATTCCAAGTCTGAGAGAAACATCACATATCCATGGTGTCACACAGTCAATATCGGACCATTCTGATGTAGGATTTTAAAATTAAAGGCTAAAATGTCCAAGTAAATCTACAGTATATTTGACATCTTTTTCAGGCTGTTAAAGCCATATTTTACTCTTTTTCAGGCAACTGTAGAACGGAATCCTCCTGTTAAACCAGCTTCATTCCAAGTCTGAGAGAAACATCACATATCCATGGTGTCACACAGTCAATATCGGACCATTCTGATGTAGGATTTTAAAATTAAAGGCTAAAATGTCCAAGTAAATCTACAGTATATTTGACATCTTTTTCAGGCTGTTAAAGCCATATTTTACTCTTTTTCAGGCAACTGTAGAACGGAATCCTCCTGTTAAACCAGCTTCATTCCAAGTCTGAGAGAAACATCACATATCCATGGTGTCACACAGTCAATATCGGACCATTCTGATGTAGGATTTTAAAATTAAAGGCTAAAATGTCCAAGTAAATCTACAGTATATTTGACATCTTTTTCAGGCTGTTAAAGCCATATTTTACTCTTTTTCAGGCAACTGTAGAACGGAATCCTCCTGTTAAACCAGCTTCATTCCAAGTCTGAGAGAAACATCACATATCCATGGTGTCACACAGTCAATATTGGACCATTCTGATGTAGGATTTTAAAATTAAAGGCTAAAATGTCCAAGTAAATCTACAGTATATTTGACATCTTTTTCAGGCTGTTAAAGCCATATTTTACTCTTTTTCAGGCAACTGTAGAACGGAATCCTCCTGTTAAACCAGCTTCATTCCAAGTCTGAGAGAAACATCACATATCCATGGTGTCACACAGTCAATATTGGACCATTCTGATGTAGGATTTTAAAATTAAAGGCTAAAATGTCCAAGTAAATCTACAGTATATTTGACATCTTTTTCAGGCTGTTAAAGCCATATTTTACTCTTTTTCAGGCAACTGTAGAACGGAATCCTCCTGTTAAACCAGCTTCATTCCAAGTCTGAGAGAAACATCACATATCCATGGTGTCACACAGTCAATATTGGACCATTCTGATGTAGGATTTTAAAATTAAAGGCTAAAATGTCCAAGTAAATCTACAGTATATTTGACATCTTTTTCAGGCTGTTAAAGCCATATTTTACTCTTTTTCAGGCAACTGTAGAACGGAATCCTCCTGTTAAACCAGCTTCATTCCAAGTCTGAGAGAAACATCACATATCCATGGTGTCACACAGTCAATATTGGACCATTCTGATGTAGGATTTTAAAATTAAAGGCTAAAATGTCCAAGTAAATCTACAGTATATTTGACATCTTTTTCAGGCTGTTAAAGCCATATTTTACTCTTTTTCAGGCAACTGTAGAACGGAATCCTCCTGTTAAACCAGCTTCATTCCAAGTCTGAGAGAAACATCACATATCCATGGTGTCACACAGTCAATATTGGACCATTCTGATGTAGGATTTTAAAATTAAAGGCTAAAATGTCCAAGTAAATCTACAGTATATTTGACATCTTTTTCAGGCTGTTAAAGCCATATTTTACTCTTTTTCAGGCAACTGTAGAACGGAATCCTCCTGTTAAACCAGCTTCATTCCAAGTCTGAGAGAAACATCACATATCCATGGTGTCACACAGTCAATATTGGACCATTCTGATGTAGGATTTTAAAATTAAAGGCTAAAATGTCCAAGTAAATCTACAGTATATTTGACATCTTTTTCAGGCTGTTAAAGCCATATTTTACTCTTTTTCAGGCAACTGTAGAACGGAATCCTCCTGTTAAACCAGCTTCATTCCAAGTCTGAGAGAAACATCACATATCCATGGTGTCACACAGTCAATATTGGACCATTCTGATGTAGGATTTTAAAATTAAAGGCTAAAATGTCCAAGTAAATCTACAGTATATTTGACATCTTTTTCAGGCTGTTAAAGCCATATTTTACTCTTTTTCAGGCAACTGTAGAACGGAATCCTCCTGTTAAACCAGCTTCATTCCAAGTCTGAGAGAAACATCACATATCCATGGTGTCACACAGTCAATATCGGACCATTCTGATGTAGGATTTTAAAATTAAAGGCTAAAATGTCCAAGTAAATCTACAGTATATTTGACATCTTTTTCAGGCTGTTAAAGCCATATTTTACTCTTTTTCAGGCAACTGTAGAACGGAATCCTCCTGTTAAACCAGCTTCATTCCAAGTCTGAGAGAAACATCACATATCCATGGTGTCACACAGTCAATATCGGACCATTCTGATGTAGGATTTTAAAATTAAAGGCTAAAATGTCCAAGTAAATCTACAGTATATTTGACATCTTTTTCAGGCTGTTAAAGCCATATTTTACTCTTTTTCAGGCAACTGTAGAACGGAATCCTCCTGTTAAACCAGCTTCATTCCAAGTCTGAGAGAAACATCACATATCCATGGTGTCACACAGTCAATATTGGACCATTCTGATGTAGGATTTTAAAATTAAAGGCTAAAATGTCCAAGTAAATCTACAGTATATTTGACATCTTTTTCAGGCTGTTAAAGCCATATTTTACTCTTTTTCAGGCAACTGTAGAACGGAATCCTCCTGTTAAACCAGCTTCATTCCAAGTCTGAGAGAAACATCACATATCCATGGTGTCACACAGTCAATATCGGACCATTCTGATGTAGGATTTTAAAATTAAAGGCTAAAATGTCCAAGTAAATCTACAGTATATTTGACATCTTTTTCAGGCTGTTAAAGCCATATTTTACTCTTTTTCAGGCAACTGTAGAACGGAATCCTCCTGTTAAACCAGCTTCATTCCAAGTCTGAGAGAAACATCACATATCCATGGTGTCACACAGTCAATATCGGACCATTCTGATGTAGGATTTTAAAATTAAAGGCTAAAATGTCCAAGTAAATCTACAGTATATTTGACATCTTTTTCAGGCTGTTAAAGCCATATTTTACTCTTTTTCAGGCAACTGTAGAACGGAATCCTCCTGTTAAACCAGCTTCATTCCAAGTCTGAGAGAAACATCACATATCCATGGTGTCACACAGTCAATATCGGACCATTCTGATGTAGGATTTTAAAATTAAAGGCTAAAATGTCCAAGTAAATCTACAGTATATTTGACATCTTTTTCAGGCTGTTAAAGCCATATTTTACTCTTTTTCAGGCAACTGTAGAACGGAATCCTCCTGTTAAACCAGCTTCATTCCAAGTCTGAGAGAAACATCACATATCCATGGTGTCACACAGTCAATATTGGACCATTCTGATGTAGGATTTTAAAATTAAAGGCTAAAATGTCCAAGTAAATCTACAGTATATTTGACATCTTTTTCAGGCTGTTAAAGCCATATTTTACTCTTTTTCAGGCAACTGTAGAACGGAATCCTCCTGTTAAACCAGCTTCATTCCAAGTCTGAGAGAAACATCACATATCCATGGTGTCACACAGTCAATATCGGACCATTCTGATGTAGGATTTTAAAATTAAAGGCTAAAATGTCCAAGTAAATCTACAGTATATTTGACATCTTTTTCAGGCTGTTAAAGCCATATTTTACTCTTTTTCAGGCAACTGTAGAACGGAATCCTCCTGTTAAACCAGCTTCATTCCAAGTCTGAGAGAAACATCACATATCCATGGTGTCACACAGTCAATATCGGACCATTCTGATGTAGGATTTTAAAATTAAAGGCTAAAATGTCCAAGTAAATCTACAGTATATTTGACATCTTTTTCAGGCTGTTAAAGCCATATTTTACTCTTTTTCAGGCAACTGTAGAACGGAATCCTCCTGTTAAACCAGCTTCATTCCAAGTCTGAGAGAAACATCACATATCCATGGTGTCACACAGTCAATATCGGACCATTCTGATGTAGGATTTTAAAATTAAAGGCTAAAATGTCCAAGTAAATCTACAGTATATTTGACATCTTTTTCAGGCTGTTAAAGCCATATTTTACTCTTTTTCAGGCAACTGTAGAACGGAATCCTCCTGTTAAACCAGCTTCATTCCAAGTCTGAGAGAAACATCACATATCCATGGTGTCACACAGTCAATATCGGACCATTCTGATGTAGGATTTTAAAATTAAAGGCTAAAATGTCCAAGTAAATCTACAGTATATTTGACATCTTTTTCAGGCTGTTAAAGCCATATTTTACTCTTTTTCAGGCAACTGTAGAACGGAATCCTCCTGTTAAACCAGCTTCATTCCAAGTCTGAGAGAAACATCACATATCCATGGTGTCACACAGTCAATATCGGACCATTCTGATGTAGGATTTTAAAATTAAAGGCTAAAATGTCCAAGTAAATCTACAGTATATTTGACATCTTTTTCAGGCTGTTAAAGCCATATTTTACTCTTTTTCAGGCAACTGTAGAACGGAATCCTCCTGTTAAACCAGCTTCATTCCAAGTCTGAGAGAAACATCACATATCCATGGTGTCACACAGTCAATATTGGACCATTCTGATGTAGGATTTTAAAATTAAAGGCTAAAATGTCCAAGTAAATCTACAGTATATTTGACATCTTTTTCAGGCTGTTAAAGCCATATTTTACTCTTTTTCAGGCAACTGTAGAACGGAATCCTCCTGTTAAACCAGCTTCATTCCAAGTCTGAGAGAAACATCACATATCCATGGTGTCACACAGTCAATATCGGACCATTCTGATGTAGGATTTTAAAATTAAAGGCTAAAATGTCCAAGTAAATCTACAGTATATTTGACATCTTTTTCAGGCTGTTAAAGCCATATTTTACTCTTTTTCAGGCAACTGTAGAACGGAATCCTCCTGTTAAACCAGCTTCATTCCAAGTCTGAGAGAAACATCACATATCCATGGTGTCACACAGTCAATATCGGACCATTCTGATGTAGGATTTTAAAATTAAAGGCTAAAATGTCCAAGTAAATCTACAGTATATTTGACATCTTTTTCAGGCTGTTAAAGCCATATTTTACTCTTTTTCAGGCAACTGTAGAACGGAATCCTCCTGTTAAACCAGCTTCATTCCAAGTCTGGGTGAGACATCACATATCCATGGTGTCACACAGTAATATCGGACCATTCTGATGTAGGATTTTAAAATTAAAGGCTAAAATGTCCAAGTAAATCTACAGTATATTTGACATCTTTTTCAGGCTGTTAAAGCCATATTTTACTCTTTTTCAGGCAACTGTAGAACGGAATCCTCCTGTTAAACCAGCTTCATTCCAAGTCTGAGAGAAACATCACATATCCATGGTGTCACACAGTCAATATTGGACCATTCTGATGTAGGATTTTAAAATTAAAGGCTAAAATGTCCAAGTAAATCTACAGTATATTTGACATCTTTTTCAGGCTGTTAAAGCCATATTTTACTCTTTTTCAGGCAACTGTAGAACGGAATCCTCCTGTTAAACCAGCTTCATTCCAAGTCTGAGAGAAACATCACATATCCATGGTGTCACACAGTCAATATCGGACCATTCTGATGTAGGATTTTAAAATTAAAGGCTAAAATGTCCAAGTAAATCTACAGTATATTTGACATCTTTTTCAGGCTGTTAAAGCCATATTTTACTCTTTTTCAGGCAACTGTAGAACGGAATCCTCCTGTTAAACCAGCTTCATTCCAAGTCTGAGAGAAACATCACATATCCATGGTGTCACACAGTCAATATCGGACCATTCTGATGTAGGATTTTAAAATTAAAGGCTAAAATGTCCAAGTAAATCTACAGTATATTTGACATCTTTTTCAGGCTGTTAAAGCCATATTTTACTCTTTTTCAGGCAACTGTAGAACGGAATCCTCCTGTTAAACCAGCTTCATTCCAAGTCTGAGAGACATCACATATCCATGGTGTCACACAGTCAATATCGGACCATTCTGATGTAGGATTTTAAAATTAAAGGCTAAAATGTCCAAGTAAATCTACAGTATATTTGACATCTTTTTCAGGCTGTTAAAGCCATATTTTACTCTTTTTCAGGCAACTGTAGAACGGAATCCTCCTGTTAAACCAGCTTCATTCCAAGTCTGAGAGAAACATCACATATCCATGGTGTCACACAGTCAATATTGGACCATTCTGATGTAGGTTTTAAAATTAAAGGCTAAAATGTCCAAGTAAATCTACAGTATATTTGACATCTTTTTCAGGCTGTTAAAGCCATATTTTACTCTTTTTCAGGCAACTGTAGAACGGAATCCTCCTGTTAAACCAGCTTCATTCCAAGTCTGAGAGAAACATCACATATCCATGGTGTCACACAGTCAATATTGGACCATTCTGATGTAGGTTTTTAAAATTAAAGGCTAAAATGTCCAAGTAAATCTACAGTATATTTGACATCTTTTTCAGGCTGTTAAAGCCATATTTTACTCTTTTTCAGGCAACTGTAGAACGGAATCCTCCTGTTAAACCAGCTTCATTCCAAGTCTGAGAGAAACATCACATATCCATGGTGTCACACAGTCAATATCGGACCATTCTGATGTAGGATTTTAAAATTAAAGGCTAAAATGTCCAAGTAAATCTACAGTATATTTGACATCTTTTTCAGGCTGTTAAAGCCATATTTTACTCTTTTTCAGGCAACTGTAGAACGGAATCATCCTGTTAAACCAGCTTTTTTTTTTGTAATTATTTTTTTATTTAGAAAGACGGATTTCCATCACATTCGGTAATTACAGCTTTACCCATTTGAAATTGTACATGACTATACAACCGGATAAACCAAGTGATTTTGTTCATACTGCCTTTCTGGTCTTTTCTTTTTCAGACTGTTACTAATTTTTTGTAAACAATAACAAAGATGAACAGAATTGAACAATAATGGAGGTTACACCATCTCAAGTGAAAACATGACAAATTACAAGAACATAGAAGGGCACTTGGTTCTTAAGAACAATCAAATAAAGTCAGATCTAGTTGGTTTTACATACTCAGTCCATTTGGTCCAAATCTTATAAAACTTTTCTTTTTCTACTAGGAGGGAGAAAGAAATCTTTTCCATAACATAAATCTGGTAAACAATTTCAATCCATTCATCAATGGTGGGCGGGTCTGTTTTTAGCCACTTCCTTGTGATGGCTTTCTTACTGGCTGCCAGCAGTATAGCCAGCAGTTTTTGTCGTTATTGGTCCATGTGTCCAACTGTAAATTGCCCAAGTACAACGTTTCACATTTGAATGGAATTTTCACAATGAATATATTTTCAATATGTTTGTGGATCTCTTTCCAGTACGGTTTTATTACTTGGCACTCCCAAAAACATGGGAGTGGTTAGCTCCTTTAGACCCGCAAAGTCTCCAGCAGGCATCACCATTGTTTTGATATCGTCTCTGAATGGGAGTAACAAAAATCGTGTAATGTTTTTCCAGCAAAACTCACGCCATGTGTTTGAACCAGTCGAGATCCACTGCAGTTGACATATTTCTTCCCAGCCTTCTTGTGATATTATTACCTTCGTTTCCTTTTCCCATTTTCTCTTTATGTATTCTGTATTCT
Source organism: Percina caprodes (assembly GCA_013375575.1). Taxonomy (NCBI): domain Eukaryota; kingdom Metazoa; phylum Chordata; class Actinopteri; order Perciformes; family Percidae; genus Percina; species Percina caprodes. The sequence goes on from JABXJD010001850.1 coordinate 32,118, forward strand.
CCTGTTTAGATAGCTGTATGGCATTATATAACTTGGAGATAATTCTGCTGTCTGATCTGGGCTTAATTAGTGATAGAAAAACCTCCATGAAACTTGAATCACCTTTTCTCAATACCTCTTTGAAATTTCTATTAAAATAATGTCTCACCTGGAGGTACCTAAAGAAATCATCTTTTTCCAGTCCATGATCTTTCCGTAAGGTTTCAAAACTCTGAAATATCCCTTTGTGGATAAATGAATAATAGGTAGTTAAGCCCTTCGATATCCATGACTTAAATCTGTTATCAATTCTATTTGGTGCAAATTGCGAATCATAGGCACACCACCTCATAAGTTTAGATGTATCTCCTATTTTGCAAATTTTAGCCAATTCCTGCCAGGATTTGAGATAACTGCCCGTTATGGAGTCTTCTGGAATCTGCTGTTCTTCTTGTAGTTTGTAGTCACTAAGTAGGGCTGTAATTGGGATTTCTTTTATTGTCGTGCCTTCGATTTCCTTCCAAGCTGCAGTGTATGATGGTGAACACAGGCAGACTAAAGGTCTTAGTTGGGCTGCATAGTAATATTCCTGTAAACAGGGAAGACCCATTCCCCCTTGTCTTTTCTTAGTTGCAGAGTTCTGAATTTGATTCTAGCCTTTTACCCTGCCACAAATACCTCGCCATTAATCTATCCCACTCTGAGAACTGCTTAGATGGGATTCTGACTGGTAGACATTGAAATAGGTACAGTAACTGTGGAAGGATATTCATCCTGATGGATTCTATCCGGGAGCTTAAACTTAAAAAGGGAATAACATTCCATCTATGTAAATCAGATTTTATTTTCAAATTTAGTGGGCCATAGTTTATATCAAACAGTTTTGAGAGATCCTTGGTAGCGAAATACCCAAATATTTGATAGACTCCGCCTCCCAATTCCAATTGTATACAGTCTTAATTGGAGATGGTGGATCGTAGTTAAATGTTAATACTTGAGTCTTATTTATATTAATTTGGTAACCAGAGACTAAACTAAACTCTTTAAGTAACTTCATCAATTTTGGGATTATCTGTGTGGGTTGTGTTATACTTATCAATAAATCGTCAGCAAACAAGGATAATTTTTGCTCCCCAGATGTTGTTGTGACCCCTTTTATATCCGGACTCTGCCTGATCAGTTGACTAAGGGGCTCGATAAACAAGGCGAAGAGGGCGGCGACGCACAACAACCCTGTCTCGTTCCTCTCTCCAAAGTGAATGAATTAGACAATTCTCCATTAATTTTCACTCTAGCCGTTGGTTTAGTGTATAACGATCTAAATGCGTTGATTATCGTTGTATGAAACCCAAATTTTGAAAGCACTTTATATAGAAACGACCACCCCACAGAATCAAATGCTTTCTCAGCATCTAAACTTAATATCAGTGCCTCTAATTTTTGCTGAGTGACCTCTTTCATAATGTGTAACGTTTTCCTAATGTTGTCTTGGGTCTGTCTTTGCCTCACAAAACCAGTTTGATCTTTGTGTATTAAAGCTGGTAGTATGACTTCTATTCTTTTAGATAATATGGAGGTGAAAAGTTTATAGTCATTGTTTAAAAGACTTACAGGACGGTAACTCCCGCATTCTAATTTGTCCTTTCCTTCCTTCGGTATAACTGAAATCACTGCCTCTCTCCATGAGGGAGGAATGTTATTATTTTCTAAAACCCAGTTGAATGTTTTCTCTAGTGTCGGGATTAGCTGATCTTGCATAATTTTGTACCATTCTGTGGTGAATCCATCTGTCCCTGGAGATTTTCCCTTTTTTGTTCTCTTGATTGCTGATTGAATTTCTTCTTTTGTGATTTTGGATATTAGTTTGTTATTTTGTTCATCAGTGATCGTTGGAAGGTTGATCATTTCCAGAAAGGTTTCGATCCGGTTGTCGCTACTCGTCTGTGGTTGGGAATACAGTGTTTTATAATATTCTTGAAAGCAGTTTTTGATTTTCTCCGGATTAGTTTCTATTGTCTTTGTTAGGTTGTTTCTTATTTTATGTATAGTTCTGCTGGCTTGTTGCTTTCTTAACCTATACGATAGAAGTTTCAGGGATTTCCCACCTATCTCATAGTATTGCTGTTTTATAGAAATAAGCTTTTTTTGAATTTCCTGAATGTTTATTTCTTCTATTTCTTTCTTCAGTTGTATTATCTTATGTTTTATGTTGACATCTTTGGGAGACTTTGCATGTTCTCTCTGTAAACTTTTCAAATCCTCTTCTAAATCCTGGAGTTTTTTCTCTCTGGTTCTCTTCTCATATGAGGTTATGGATATAATTTTACCCCTAAGCACCGCTTTTAACGCGTCCCAGATTATTGGGGGGGTCACTTCCTCATTATCGTTATTTTCTAAATATATATTAATTTCACATTTTAGTTTGTCTCTAATGTCCAGTTTGTTCAAAATGTTAGAGTTCAGTCTCCATAGAGTGGACCTTTTCTTGTTATTTAGATGGATTGAGATGTAAATGGGACCATGATCTGAAAGAGTAGTAGGTCCCATTTCACAGCTGTCTACCCTAAAAACCTCTCCCTTGAACATAAAGAAGTAATCTATGCGGGAGTAGACGTTGTGAGCATGTGAATAGTGTGAATAATCTCGACTCTTTGGATTTCTTTCTCTCCAAACATCCACGAGCCCCACCTCTCTCATCCAGGTATTTAATCTTCTGCTAATGTTTTTGCATCGGGTTTCCCATTTGAAGAGTCAAATTTCGGATTTAATCGAACATTGAAGTCTCCGCCACATATTAAAATCCCTGACTTTTTGTTGTCATTATATCGACTATTTGTTTATAGAAGGACCAGTCACTTCCAGGAGGAATATACACATTAAGGAGGGTTATCACCATTCCTTCTATTTTGCCTGTGACCATAACAAATCTGCCCTCCTTGTCGATATATTCTGAGATGTGCTCATAATTTACAGCCTTGGATATGAGGGTCGCCACTCCCCTTCGCCTCCCGAGCCATGTGAAGAGAAGTAAACCTGTTCAAATCCTTGTTTATTTAGTTTGGCGTGTTCTGAGTCATTGAGATGTGTCTCCTGTAAAAGGCGACTTGGATTTTATCTTTCTTTAGTTTTGATAATATTCTTTCTCTCTTAATTGGACTGAGTACTCCATTTATATTAAACGATGCTATTTTTAAAGAACCGTTTTGCATCTATGTGATTCCCCCTCCATCTCACTCTTAAACCTGGTGCATTTCCTCCTCCCACGAACCGGCAGGGAACAAACAATTAACATAATACACATAGGACTGAACATAATATCTTGTATCTTCCTAGGTAGGGGTCTATTAGCCTGACCCTGTTGAGTCTCCATAAGGGGCTCGAAGGAAAAGTCCCCTCCTCTGTCCAGAGGAGAGGCCCTTACCTGCAACAGTTGCATGTTGGAAAAAGGAAAAAAAAAAAAGGAAAAGTATCCCAACTCCAAAGGAAATAAAGGTCCTGAATGGACCGGATTACTCAATAGATTGTTTCCACCACTAGTTACATATTTGGCTGAAGGTATCTCACAGATCCTCTCGCCGTCCTCGGTCTGGTGAAGACCCGCTAGGTCCCGGAGGGGCCCGGTTCTCCTGAAGGCTCGCAGCTTTTCCTGTAACTGGAACCCGGCCGGCTTTCCATGCGGCCTTCGTCGCTCTTCGGTCCGCTCTCGTCCAGGACAGTTGTTGTACTTGCTCCATGAGCGTCTCCGGAGGTTTGATGGTTGGTACGGCGAAGCATCGTCTCAGCAGGTCCTCCGATGCCTCCTCTATCGTATTATAGGTTTTAGTTCCGTCTTCGTATCGAACACGCAGCTTCGCGGAAAGAGGGTCTGGAAGTGGATGTTATTTTCCTTCAAAACTTTGCGGATTTCTTTATATTCCCGTCGTCTTTTCAGTATGAGAGGTGGATAGTCATGGTCCAGGTTGATGTGTTTGTCTTGCCATGTGAACCCCTTCCTCTGCCAGGCCTTGCGGAGTATCGTCTCTTTCATTCTGAAGCTTAACAACTTAATTATGATGGATCGCGGTGGCGCGTCAGCCGGTGGTTGCGGCCCCGCCGAGCGGTGGGCTCTTTCAATGTGGAGTTCAGGGATATCTTCGCTTAACTCGAGACCTTGGCGGAGCAAGACCTCGACAAACGGGATCATCGCAGTATCCTTCTCGGATCCCTCCGGTACCCCATATATCCTTACATTCTCACGTCTGGATCGACTCTCCAGATCCATCAATTTGTCCTCTAGGTTAGCGTGTAGCTTTAACATAGCCGTGATGACCTCCTCCGTGTTCAGGATCCTTTCCTCTGCCTTCTCCACACGTCCCTCCACCTCCTCCATCCTGGTGTTCACCTTCGCCAGTTCTTCTTTTATCGTCTCAAATTGTTCTTTATTTTCTTGGCGAAACCCTTTCAGTTCTCTCAAGATCAATTCAGTGTCGGCCATTTTCCTCGTGGCTTGTTAGCCTCAACTCGTTAGCTGCTAGTTGTTGCTGCGTCTTTTCTCTCACCCACCTGACTTCAGTCGGCGTTTATTTCTCAAAGTAGTGGTGCGGTATTCTCCCCCCTTTTTCGGTTATTGTATTGATATATTTGCTTAGATTCTATGGGGATAATTTCTCTAATTACTCCGGTTCACCCAGGAGCGCTCTCGCTATGCGTCCATTGTGTTAATGGTGCGGTCCGGAAGATCCTGTTAAACCAGCTTTATTCCAAGTCTGGGTGAGACATCACATATCCATGGTGACACACAAGTAATGTCGGACCATTCTGATGTAGGATTTTAAAATTAAAGGCTAAAATGTCCAAGTAAATCTACAGTATATTTGACATCTTTTTCAGGCTGTTAAAGCCATATTTTACTCTTTTTCAGGCAACTGTAGAACGGAATCCTCCTGTTAAACCAGCTTCATTCCAAGTCTGAGAGAAACATCACATATCCATGGTGTCACACAGTCAATATTGGACCATTCTGATGTAGGTTTTTAAAATTAAAGGCTAAAATGTCCAAGTAAATCTACAGTATATATGACATATTTTACATGCTCTTAAAGCCACATTTTACTCTTATTCAGGCAACTGTAGAACGGAATCCTCCTGTTAAACCAGCTTCATTCCAAGTCTGAGAGAAACATCACATATCCATGGTGTCACACAGTCAATATTGGACCATTCTGATGTAGGATTTTAAAATTAAAGGCTAAAATGTCCAAGTAAATCTACAGTATATTTGACATCTTTTTCAGGCTGTTAAAGCCATATTTTACTCTTTTTCAGGCAACTGTAGAACGGAATCCTCCTGTTAAACCAGCTTCATTCCAAGTCTGAGAGAAACATCACATATCCATGGTGTCACACAGTCAATATTGACCATTCTGATGTAGGTTTTTAAAATTAAAGGCTAAAATGTCCAAGTAAATCTACAGTATATTTGACTTTTTCAGGCTGTTAAAGCCATATTTTACTCTTTTTCAGGCAACTGTAGAACGGAATCCTCCTGTTAAACCAGCTTCATTCCAAGTCTGAGAGAAACATCACATATCCATGGTGTCACACAGTCAATATTGGACCATTCTGATGTAGGTTTTAAAATTAAAGGCTAAAATGTCCAAGTAAATCTACAGTATATTTGACATCTTTTTCAGGCTGTTAAAGCCATATTTTACTCTTTTTCAGGCAACTGTAGAACGGAATCCTCCTGTTAAACCAGCTTCATTCCAAGTCTGAGAGAAACATCACATATCCATGGTGTCACACAGTCAATATCGGACCATTCTGATGTAGGATTTTAAAATTAAAGGCTAAAATGTCCAAGTAAATCTACAGTATATTTGACATCTTTTTCAGGCTGTTAAAGCCATATTTTACTCTTTTTCAGGCAACTGTAGAACGGAATCCTCCTGTTAAGCCAGCTTCATTCCAAGTCTGAGAGAAACATCACATATCCATGGTGTCACACAGTAATATCGGACCATTCTGATGTAGGATTTTAAAATTAAAGGCTAAAATGTCCAAGTAAATCTACAGTATATTTGACATCTTTTTCAGGCTGTTAAAGCCATATTTTACTCTTTTTCAGGCAACTGTAGAACGGAATCCTCCTGTTAAACCAGCTTCATTCCAAGTCTGAGAGAAACATCACATATCCATGGTGTCACACAGTCAATATTGGACCATTCTGATGTAGGTTTTAAAATTAAAGGCTAAAATGTCCAAGTAAATCTACAGTATATTTGACATCTTTTACAGGCTGTTAAAGCCATATTTTACTCTTTTTCAGGCAACTGTAGAACGGAATCCTCCTGTTAAACCAGCTTCATTCCAAGTCTGAGAGAAACATCACATATCCATGGTGTCACACAGTCAATATTGGACCATTCTGATGTAGGTTTTTAAAATTAAAGGCTAAAATGTCCAAGTAAATCTACAGTATATTTGACATCTTTTTCAGGCTGTTAAAGCCATATTTTACTCTTTTTCAGGCAACTGTAGAACGGAATCCTCCTGTTAAACCAGCTTCATTCCAAGTCTGAGAGAAACATCACATATCCATGGTGTCACACAGTCAATATTGGACCATTCTGATGTAGGTTTTTAAAATTAAAGGCTAAAATGTCCAAGTAAATCTACAGTATATTTGACATCTTTTACAGGCTGTTAAAGCCATATTTTACTCTTTTTCAGGCAACTGTAGAACGGAATCCTCCTGTTAAACCAGCTTCATTCCAAGTCTGAGAGAAACATCACATATCCATGGTGTCACACAGTCAATATTGGACCATTCTGATGTAGGTTTTAAAATTAAAGGCTAAAATGTCCAAGTAAATCTACAGTATATTTGACATCTTTTTCAGGCTGTTAAAGCCATATTTTACTCTTTTTCAGGCAACTGTAGAACGGAATCCTCCTGTTAAACCAGCTTCATTCCAAGTCTGAGAGAAACATCACATATCCATGGTGTCACACAGGCAATATCGGACCATTCTGATGTAGGATTTTAAAATTAAAGGCTAAAATGTCCAAGTAAATCTACAGTATATTTGACATCTTTTTCAGGCTGTTAAAGCCATATTTTACTCTTTTTCAGGCAACTGTAGAACAGAATCCTCCTGTTAAGCCAGCTTTATTCCAAGTCTGGGTGAGACATCACATATCCATGGTGACACACAAGTAATATCGGACCATTCTGATGTAGGATTTTAAAATTAAAGGCTAAAATGTCCAAGTAAATCTACAGTATATTTGACATCTTTTTCAGGCTGTTAAAGCCATATTTTACTCTTTTTCAGGCAACTGTAGAACAGAATCCTCCTGTTAAGCCAGCTTTATTCCAAGTCTGGGTGACACATCACATATTCATGGTGACACACAAGTAATATCGGACCATTCTGATGTAGGATTTTAAAATTAAAGGCTAAAATGTCCAAGTAAATCTACAGTATATTTGACATCTTTTTCAGGCTGTTAAAGCCATATTTTACTCTTTTTCAGGCAACTGTAGAACGGAATCCTCCTGTTAAACCAGCTTCATTCCAAGTCTGAGAGAAACATCACATATCCATGGTGTCACACAGGCAATATCGGACCATTCTGATGTAGGATTTTAAAATTAAAGGCTAAAATGTCCAAGTAAATCTACAGTATATTTGACATCTTTTTCAGGCTGTTAAAGCCATATTTTACTCTTTTTCAGGCAACTGTAGAACAGAATCCTCCTGTTAAGCCAGCTTTATTCCAAGTCTGGGTGAGACATCACATATCCGTGGTGACACACAAGTAATCTAGGACCATTCTGATGTAGGATTTTAAAATTAAAGGCTAAAATGTCCAAGTAAATCTACAGTATATTTGACATCTTTTTCAGGCTGTTAAAGCCATATTTTACTCTTTTTCAGGCAACTGTAGAACGGAATCCTCCTGTTAAGCCAGCTTTATTCCAAGTCTGGGTGAGACATCACATATCCATGGTCACACACAAGTAATATCGGACCATTCTGATGTAGGATTTTAAAATTAAAGGCTAAAATGTCCAAGTAAATCTACAGTATATTTGACATCTTTTTCAGGCTGTTAAAGCCATATTTTACTCTTTTTCAGGCAACTGTAGAACAGAATCGTCCTGTTAAGCCAGCTTTATTCCAAGTCTGGGTGAGACATCACATATCCATGGTGACACACAAGTAATATCAGACCATTCTGATGTAGGATTTTAAAATTAAAGGCTAAAATGTCCAAGTAAATCTACAGTATATTTGACATCTTTTTCAGGCTGTTAAAGCCATATTTTACTCTTTTTCAGGCAACTGTAGAACGGAATCCTCCTGTTAAACCAGCTTCATTCCAAGTCTGAGAGAAACATCACATATCCATGGTGTCACACAGTTAATATTGGACCATTCTGATGTAGGTTTTTAAAATTAAAGGCTAAAATGTCCAAGTAAATCTACAGTATATTTGACATCTTTTTCAGGCTGTTAAAGCCATATTTTACTCTTTTTCAGGCAACTGTAGAACGGAATCCTCCTGTTAAACCAGCTTCATTCCAAGTCTGAGAGAAACATCACATATCCATGGTGTCACACAGTCAATATCGGACCATTCTGATGTAGGATTTTAAAATTAAAGGCTAAAATGTCCAAGTAAATCTACAGTATATTTGACATCTTTTTCAGGCTGTTAAAGCCATATTTTACTCTTTTTCAGGCAACTGTAGAACGGAATCCTCCTGTTAAGCCAGCTTTATTCCAAGTCTGAGAGAAACATCACATATCCATGGTGTCACACAGTAATATCGGACCATTCTGATGTAGGATTTTAAAATTAAAGGCTAAAATGTCCAAGTAAATCTACAGTATATTTGACATCTTTTTCAGGCTGTTAAAGCCATATTTTACTCTTTTTCAGGCAACTGTAAAACAGAATCCTCCTGTTAAGCCAGCTTCATTCCAAGTCTGAGAGAAACATCACATATCCATGGTGTCACACAGTAATATCGGACCATTCTGATGTAGGATTTTAAAATTAAAGGCTAAAATGTCCAAGTAAATCTACAGTATATTTGACATCTTTTTCAGGCTGTTAAAGCCATATTTTACTCTTTTTCAGGCAACTGTAGAACGGAATCCTCCTGTTAAGCCAGCTTTATTCCAAGTCTGAGAGAAACATCACATATCCATGGTGACACACAAGTAATATCGGACCATTCTGATGTAGGATTTTAAAATTAAAGGCTAAAATGTCCAAGTAAATCTACAGTATATTTGACATCTTTTTCAGGCTGTTAAAGCCATATTTTACTCTTTTTCAGGCAACTGTAGAACGGAATCATCCTGTTAAACCAGCTTCATTCCAAGTCTGAGATAAACATCACATATCCACGGTGTCACACAGTCAATATTGGACCATTCTGATGTAGGTTTTTAAAATTAAAGGCTAAAATGTCCAAGTAAATCTACAGTATATATGACATATTTTACATGCTCTTAAAGCCATATTTTACTCTTTTTCAGGCAACTGTAGAACGGAATCCTCCTGTTAAACCAGCTTCATTCCAAGTCTGAGAGAAACATCACATATCCATGGTGTCACACAAGTAATATCGGACCATTCTGATGTAGGATTTTAAAATTAAAGGCTAAAATGTCCAAGTAAATCTACAGTATATTTGACATCTTTTTCAAGCTGTTAAAGCCACATTTTACTCTTTTTCAGGCAACTTTAAAAAGAATCCTCCTGTTAACCCTTGTATTGTCCTTCATGTCACGGGGACCTGTTCAGTTTATTGACCTTTCTACTACACTCGAGTTGTGCTCCGGGTCCCCGCGACTTCATGTGTATAATTTCACATCAACTGGCCTGGTTTATTTTATTTTATTTTATTTTATTTTATTTTATTTCTGACTAACTTATATTGTATATACTTTTCTACTCTTTTCATCTCACACAGCACAAGTATCCAAAAAGGTTTTTATTCAGAAGAGATTCAAGGTACATTTTAGTTTGTTTCAGTTAGTATTTTTCCACATTTGTTGCCACACTTTACCCTTGTATTGTACGTTGCGTCACGGGACTTGTCCAGCGTATTGACTTTTCTACTACACTCACGTTGTGCTCCGGGTCCCGGACCCTCACGTGTATAATTTCACGTCAACTGCCTTGCTGTATTTTGCGATGTATTTTTGTATTTCATTTTTTCAAGCTTACACTGTAAATATTTGTCTACTCACATTTCACACAGCACAATAATCCCAAAGTGTTTTAATTTTATTCAAAATAGAGTCAAGGTTCATTTCAATTAATTTCAGTTTCGTCGTCTTTGCGAACGCGACTCCCGACACACGTTCTTTTTCTTGCAGCGTAACATCGACGTCCAACCTGGCGCCGCTACCCACGACCCCAAGAGGCTACGGTCTCACGCATTCAGCGCAGTAGGCCGCGTGCAGCTCCCGCAGATGTATCTCGCAGCAGCCGCACACGGTGTGTGTTTTGCGATCCGTGGGCTTTGGACAGAGCTGACATCTCTTCCTCTTGCCGGGCACTCTCTGCGCTCTCGGTTGGGCTTCGGCACCCTCGTCGCCGTCGCCACAGTCGTCTCGGTTCTCTCGGCCTCGCCGAACGCCAGCTCCGGTCGCCGCAGACCTCGCCGCCTGCGCGGACCTCGCCGCCTCCGCGGACCTCGCCGCCACGGCTTTGACGAGCGCGGCGGAGGCCTCCGTGCGAGGCAGACGCCGTCGTCTCTCGATGAGCGGAGTCACAAGCGCCCTTCCCAGCTGTTCGAAACGCCCTCCTCCTGTTGAGCTTGCCGCGCATCCACTCGGGCCTGAGCTCTCGCCACAGCACAAAGGCGTTGTATGCGGACACGTCGAGAATGTTGTGGAACAGGGCGAGGGGCCAGCGCGGGGTCTTCCTGCGGCAGCTGTACGTGCCGACGAGCTTGTCCAGGTTGTCCACGCCGCCCTTGGTGCGGTTGTAGTGAAGGATGATGTCGGGTTTGGCTTGCCTGTCGGCGCTCACCCGCTCGTCTCCCGTGTGCAGCGTGCTCAGCAGCACCACGTTCCCGTTCCTCTTGGGCACGTAGGACACCAGAGCGGCGGTGGGCGTGAATGCGAACTTGGACGAAAAGACCGCACGACCCTTGGTGGCGAGCAACGCCCCCGGCAGCTCGGGCTTGTTTTTGCGCACCGTGCCCACCACGGTGAGGCGCCTCTCGGCGAGCAGCCGCTGGGCCAGCGCGTAGGAGGTGAAAAAGTTGTCGCACGTCACGTTGCGTGGGCCCCTCAGGCCCTCGGTCACGTCCAGCAAAACGCGGGAGCCCAGATTCTTCTCGGGTGCGCCGCTCACGGGCTTGCCCGTGTAGAGCTGCATGTTCCACGCGTAGCTGGAGCGGGCGTCGCAGGCCACCCACGACTTGAGTCCGTACCTTGCGGGCTTGCTGGGCATGTACTGGCGGAAGGCGCATCGACCTTGGGAAAAGATTACAAACACACACACACACACGCACGCACACGCACGCACACGCACGCACACACACACACACACACACACACACACACACACAGACGCACAGAGACAGACACACACAAGTAATATCGGACCATTCTGATGTAGGATTTTAAAATTAAAGGCTAAAATGTCCAAGTAAATCTACAGTATATTTGACATCTTTTTCAAGCTGTTAAAGCCACATTTTACTCTTTTTCAGGCAACTTTAAAAAAGAATCCTCCTGTTAACCCTTGTATTGTCCTTCATGTCACGGGGACCTGTTCAGTTTATTGACCTTTCTACTACACTCGAGTTGTGCTCCGGGTCCCCGCGACTTCATGTGTATAATTTCACATCAACTGGCCTGGTTTATTTTATTTTAAAATAGCTCCGGTCGCCGACGAAAAGACCGCACGACCCTTGGTGGCGAGCAACGCCCCCGGCAGCTCGGGCTTGTTTTTGCGCACCGTGCCCACCACGGTGAGGCGCCTCTCGGCGAGCAGCCGCTGGGCCAGCGCGTAGGAGGTGAAAAAGTTGTCGCACGTCACGTTGCGTGGGCCCCTCAGGCCCTCGGTCACGTCCAGCAAAACGCGGGAGCCCAGATTCTTCTCGGGTGCGCCGCTCACGGGCTTGCCCGTGTAGAGCTGCATGTTCCACGCGTAGCTGGAGCGGGCGTCGCAGGCCACCCACGACTTGAGTCCGTACCTTGCGGGCTTGCAAGGTACGTTTGACCGGCATCGTGGCGCGGAAAATGGCCCTGCCGCTCTCCTCGTGCCACAGGCTCTCCAAGGCCTCGTTGCGGGACCTGTACACGCCCGCGAGGATCAGAAGCCCGAGGTAGGCTCGCAGGTCCGTGGCGTCCATCGCTTTCCACTCGCCGGCTTTGCCGTATCGCCTGCGGCCCTCGAGGTTGGTCGCGGCCAGTACCGTTTTCTCTATTCGCTGCGTGACAAACAGCTGGAACGCAGAGAGTATGTCGCGGACGCGCTCCGCTGCGTACGCTGTGGGTCCCCGGCTCGGTGGTATCGGAGCGGAAGCGAAGCGCGTCGGCCGTCTCGGTCTTTTCGGCCTCGGCCTTGTTCATCTGCGTCTTTTTCGGTGGAACGGCGACGAGCTTGGGGGCCGCTGGGATGATAAGTTTTCGAGGACCATTCTATTTTGCCGTCTTTTGACAAAAACATTTCCCTGTCGCCATCCTCAACGTGCTCCTCGTCGTCACTACCCCCGTCTTCTCTAGCCTCGTCTTCTCCGACCTCATCGTACTCCTCGCCTTCGCTACCCTCGTCTTCTCTACCCTCGCCTTCGCTACCCTCGTCTTCTCTAGCCTCGTCCTCGCACACTACCCTCGTCTTCTCCGACCTCATCGTACTCCTCGCCTTCGCTACCCTCGTCTTCTCTACCCTCGTCTTCGCTAATCTCATTGTACTCCCCGTCTTCACTACCCTCTTCCCCCTCTTCCTCTTCATCCTCTCCCTCTTCTTCTTCTTCTTCTTCCTCTTCTTCTTCTTCTTCATATTCTTCATCTGGCCTTTGTTGCCCACTTTCTCCACGTTCTCCTCCTTGTTCAACTTCAACATCGTCTTGGCCTCGGTCATCGTATTCGTCGTCTTCTCCTTCGCTCTCGTCGCAGCAACGGTCCTGTTCCCGGTCCTCTTCTGACGCGCACACGCCGCCGTCAGAGTCACGGTGGTGGTTGTGTACGTTGCGGGCCTCTTGCACTTCTTGGTCTTCTTCTCGTACGTGTACTTCAGCGGGGACATTGCGAGCGGGCCCGCTGACGATAACCCGATGCAGCTTCAATTCCAGAGTCAAACGACGGGCCATGCTGACGTCGCACCAGTGCACAGGTCCAAAACAATACGACGTAAGATGACAACAGAAAGAAGACGAGACAAATGTGTCTGCAGTTCATACTGTAAATATGTGTGTGTGTGTGTGTGTGTGTGTGTGTGTGTCTATCTGTGTCTCTGCATCTCTCAGTGTTTGATAAATATATTTAGTAGACCGAGGTCAAGCTTCTTTTATTTTTATTTTATTTCCCCCTTTCATACAATACAACACAAAATACATTCGAATGAAGGACGGGTCCCAGAGACCCGAAGGCCGATACCGCGGTAGTGAAAATATACAGTCGAATGCGAGACGGGTCGAAGAGACCCGAAGGCCGACACCACGGTAGTGGAAATATACAGTCGAAGGCAGGACGGGTCGCAGAGACCCGAAGGCCGACACCGCGTTAGTGGAAATATACAGTCGAATGCAGGACGGGTCCCAGAGACCCGAAGGCCGATACCGCGGTAGTGGAAAAATACATTTGAATGGAGCACGGGTCCCAGAGGCCCAGACTCCAGTGTCGCGGTAGTGGAAATATACAGTCGAATGCAGAACGGGTCCCAGAGACCCAGACGCCAGTGTCGCGGTAGTGGAAATATACAGTCGAATGCAGGACGGGTCCCAGAGACCCGAAGGCCGATGCGCGGTAGTGGAAAAATACATTTGAATGCTGGACGGGTCGCAGAGACCCGAGCCGCCACAGCGGTAGTGGAAATACACAGTCGAATGCAGCACGGGTCCCAGAGACCCGAAGGCGGTGTCGCGATAGTTGAAAAATACATTCGAATGCTGGACGGGTCGCAGAGACCCGAATGCCGATACAGCGGTAGTGGGAATATACAGTCGAATGCAGGACGGGTCTCAGAGACCCGAAGGCCGATACCGCGGTAGAAGTGAAATACTTTCGAATGCAGGACGAGTCCCAGAGACCCGAAGGCCGGTGTCGCGGTAGTTGAAAAATACATCCGAATGCTGGACGGGTCGCAGAGACCCAAATGCCGATACAGCGGTAGTGGAAATATACAGTCGAATGCAGGACGGGTCTCAGAGACCCAAGGCCGATACCGCGGTAGTGGAAATATACAGTCGAATGCGAGACGGGTCGCAGAGACCCGAAGGCCGACACCGCGGTAGTGGAAATACACAGTCGAATGCAGCACGGGTCCCAGAGACCCGAAGGCCGACTCCGCGGTAGTGGAAAAATACATTTGAATGGAGTACGGGTCCCAGAGACCCGAAGGCCGATAGCGCGGTAGAAGTGAAATACTTTCGAATGCAGGACGGGTCCCAGAGACCCGAAGGCCGGTGTCGCGGTAGTTGAAAAATACATTCGAATGCTGGACGGGTCGCAGAGACCCGAATGCCGATACAGCGGTAGTGGAAATATACAGTCGAATGCAGGACGGGTCTCAGAGACCCGAAGGCCGGTGTCGCGGTAGTTGAAAAATACATTCGAATGCGGGACGGGTCCAAGAGACCCGAAGGCCGATACCGCGGTAGAAGTGAAATACTTTCGAATGCAGGACGGGTCCCAGAGACCCGAAGGCCGGTGTCGCGGTAGTGGAAAAATACATTTGAATGGAGGACGGGTCCCAGGGACCCAGACGCCAATGTCGCTGTAGTGGAAAATTACATTCAAATGCGAGTCGGGTCCAAGAGACCCGAAGGCCGATACCGCGGTAGAAGTGAAATACTTTCGAATGCAGGACGGTCCCAGAGACCCGAAGGCCGGTGTCGCGGTAGTGGAAAAATACATTTGAATGGAGGACGGGTCCCAGGGACCCAGACGCCAATGTCGCTGTAGTGGAAAATTACATTCAAATGCGAGTCGGGTCCAAGAGACCCGAAGACCGATACCGCGGTAGTGGAAAAATACATTTGAATGGAGGACGGGTCCCAGGGACCCAGACGCCAATGTCGCTGTAGTGGAAAATTACATTCAAATGCGAGTCGGGTCCAAGAGACCCGAAGGCCGATACCGCGGTAGAAGTGAAATACTTTCGAATGCAGGACGGTCCCAGAGACCCGAAGGCCGGTGTCGCGGTAGTTGAAAAATCATTCGAATGCAGGACGGGTCTCAGAGACCCGAAGGCCGATACCGCGGTAGTGGAAATATACAGTCGAATGCGAGACGGGTCGCAAAGACCCGAAGGCCGACACCGCGGTAGTGGAAATACACAGTCGAATGCAGCACGGGTCCCAGAGACCGAAGGCCGACTCGCGGTAGTGGAAAAATACATTTGAATGAAGGACGGGTCCCAGAGACCCAGACGCCAATGTCGCTGTACTGGAAAATTACATTCAAATGCGAGTCGGGTCCAAGAGACCCGAAGACCGACACCGCGGTAGTGGAAAAATACATTTGAATGAAGGACGGGTCCCAGAGACCCGAAGGCCGATACCGCGGTAGTGGAAATATACAGTCGAATGCGAGACGGGTCGCAGAGACCCGAAGGCCGACACCGCGGTAGTGGAAATACACAGTCGAATGCAGCACGGGTCCCAGAGACCCGAAGGCCGACTCCGCGGTAGTGGAAAAATACATTTGAATGGAGTACGGGTCTCAGAGACCCGAAGGCCGATACCGCGGTAGTGGAAATATACAGTCGAATGCGAGACGGGTCGCAGAGACCCGAAGGCCGACACCGCGGTAGTGGAAATACACAGTCGAATGCAGCACGGGTCCCAGAGACCCGAAGGCCGACTCCGCGGTAGTGGAAAAATACATTTGAATGAAGGACGGGTCCCAGAGACCCAGACGCCAATGTCGCTGTACTGGAAAATTACATTCAAATGCGAGTCGGGTCCAAGAGACCCGACCGATACCGCGGTAGAAGTGAACTACTTTGAATGCAGGACGGTCCCAGAGACCCGAAGGCCGGTGTCGCGGTAGTTGAAAAATACATTCGAATGCAGGACGGGTCTCAGAGATCCGAAGGCCGATACCGCGGTAGTGGAAATATACAGTCGAATGCGAGGCGGGTCGCAGAGACCCGAGGCCAACACCGCGGTAGTGGAAATACACAGTCGAATGCGAGGCGGGTCGCAGAGACCCAAGGCCGACACCGCGGTAGTGGAAATACACAGTCGAATGCAGCACGGGTCCCAGAGACCCGAAGGCCGACTCGCGGTAGTGGAAAATACATTTGAATGAAGGGCGGGTCCCAGAGACCCAGACGCCAATGTCGCTGTACTGGAAAATTACATTCAAATGCGAGTCGGGTCCAAGAGACCGAAGACCGACGGTAGTGGAAAAATACATTTGAATGAAGGACGGGTCCCAGAGACCCGAAGGCCGATACGCGGTAGAAGTGAAATACTTTCAAATGCAGGACGGGTCCCAGAGGCCCGAAGGCCGGTGTCGCGGTAGTGGAAAAATACATTTGAATGGAGGACGGGTCCCAGAGACCCAGACGCCAATGTCGCTGTAGTGGAAAATTACATTCAAATGCGAGTCGGGTCAAGAGACCCGAAGACCGACACCGCCGTAGTGGAAATATACATTTGAATGCAGGACGGGTCCCAGAGACCCGAAGGCCGCGTCGCGGTAGTTGCAAAATACATTCGAATGCAGGACGGGTCTCCGAGACCGAAGGCCGATACCGCGGTAGTGGAAATATACAGTCGAATGCGAGGCGGGTCGCAGAGACCGAAGGCCGATACCGCGGTAGAAGTGAAATACTTTCGAATGCAGGACGAGTCCCAGAGACCGAAGGCGGTGTCGCGTAGTTGAAAAATACATTCGAATGCTGGACGGGTCGCAGAGACCCAAATGCCGATACAGCGGTAGTGGAAATATACAGTCAATGCAGGACGGGTCTCAGAGACCGAAGGCCGATACGCGGTAGTGGAAATATACAGTCGAATGCGAGACGGGTCGCAGAGACCCGAAGGCCGATACCGGTAGTGGAAATATACAGTCGAATGCGAGGCGGGTCGCAGAGACCGAAGGCCGACACCGCGGTAGTGGAAATACACAGTCGAATGCAGCACGGGTCCCAGAGACCCGAAGGCCGACTCCGGTAGTGGAAAATACATTTGAATGAAGGACGGGTCCCAGAGACCCAGACGCCAATGTCGCTGTACTGGAAAATTACATTCAAATGCGAGTCGGGTCCAAGAGACCCGAAGGCCGGTACCGCGGTAGTGGAAAAATACATTTGAATGGAGGACGGGTCCCAGGGACCCAGACGCCAATGTCGCTGTAGTGGAAAATTACATTCAAATGCGAGTCGGGTCCAAGAGACCCGAAGCCGATACGCGGTAGTGGAAAAATACATTTGAATGGAGGACGGGTCCCAGGGACCCAGACGCCAATGTCGCTGTAGTGGAAAATTACATTCAAATGCGAGTCGGGTCCAAGAGACCCGAAGACCGATACGCGGTAGAAGTGAACTACTTTGAATGCAGGACGGTCCCAGAGACCCGAAGGCGGTGTCGCGGTAGTTGAAAAATACATTCGAATGCAGGACGGGTCTCAGAGATCCGAAGGCCGATACCGCGGTAGTGAAATATACAGTCGAATGCGAGGCGGGTCGCAGAGACCGAAGGCCGACACCGCGGTAGTGGAAATACACAGTCGAATGCAGCACGGGTCCCAGAGACCGAAGGCCGACTCAGCGGTAGTGGAAAAATACATTCGAATGAAGGACGGGTCCCAGAGACCCAGACGCCAATGTCGCTGTACTGGAAAATTACATTCAAATGCGAGTCGGGTCCAAGAGACCCGAACACCACCGCGGTAGTGGAAAAATACATTTGAATGGAGTACGGGTCCCAGAGACCCGAAGGCCGATACCGCGGTAGAAGTGAAATACCTTCGAATGCAGGACGAGTCCCAGAGACCCGAAGGCCGGTGTCGCGTAGTTGAAAAATACATTCGAATGCTGGACGGGTCGCAGAGACCCAAATGCCGATACAGCGGTAGTGAAATATACAGTCGAATGCAGGACGGGTCTCAGAGACCCGAAGGCCGGTGTCGCGGTAGTTGAAAAATACATTCGAATGCGAGACGGGTCCAAGAGACCCGAAGGCCGGTGTCGCGGTAGTGGAAAAATACATTTGAATGGAGGACGGGTCCCAGGGACCTAGACGCCAATGTCGCTGTAGTGGAAAATTACATTCAAATGCGAGTCGGGTCCAAGAGACCCGAAGCCGATACGCGTTAGTGGAAAAATACATTTGAATGGAGGACGGGTCCCAGGGACCCAGACGCCAATGTCGCTGTAGTGGAAAATTACATTCAAATGCGAGTCGGGTCCAAGAGACCGAAGACCGATACCGCGGTAGAAGTGAACTACTTTCGAATGCAGGACGGTCCCAGAGACCCGAAGGCGGTGTCGCGGCAGTTGAAAAATACATTCGAACGCAGGACGGGTCTCAGAGATCCGAGGCCGATACCGCGGTAGTGGAAATATACAGTCGAATGCGAGGCGGGTCGCAGAGACCGAAGGCCGACACGCGGTAGTGGAAATACACAGTCGAATGCAGCACGGGTCCAAGAGACCCGAAGGCCGACTCCGGTAGTGGAAAAATACATTTGAATGGAGGACGGGTCCCAGGGACCCAGACGCCAATGTCGCTGTAGTGGAAAATTACATTCAAATGCGGGTCGGGTCCAAGAGACCCGACCCATACCGCGGTAGAAGTGGACTACTTTCGAATGCAGGGACGGTCCCAGAGACCCGAAGGCGGTGTCGCGGCAGTTGAAAAATACATTCGAACGCAGGGCGGGTCTCAGAGATCCGAAGGCCGATACCGCGGTAGTGGAAATATACAGTCGAATGCGAGGCGGGTCGCAGAGACCCGGCCGACACCGCGGTAGTGGAAATACACAGTCGAATGCAGCACGGGTCCAAGAGACCCGAAGGCCGACTCCGCGGTAGTGGAAAAATACATTTGAATGGAGGACGGGTCCCAGGGACCCAGACGCCAATGTCGCTGTAGTGGAAAATTACATTCAAATGCGAGTCGGGTCCAAGAGACCCAAAGACCGATACCGCGGTAGAAGTGGACTACTTTCGAATGCAGGACGGTCCCAGAGACCCGAAGGCCGGTGTCGCGGCAGTTGAAAAATACATTCGAACGCAGGACGGGTCTCAGAGATCCGAAGGCCGATACCGCGGTAGTGGAAATATACAGTCGAATGCGAGACGGGTCGCAGAGACCCGAAGGCCGACACCGCGGTAGTGGAAATACACAGTCGAATGCAGCACGGGTCCAAGAGACCCGAAGGCCGGTCGCGGTAGTGGAAAAATACATTTGAATGGAGGACGGGTCCCAGGGACCCAGACGCCAATGTCGCTGTAGTGGAAAATTACATTCAAATGCGAGTCGGGTCCAAGAGACCCGAAGGCGGTGTCGCGGTAGTGGAAAAATACATTTGAATGGAGGACGGGTCCCAGGGACCCAGACGCCAATGTCGCTGTAGTGGAAAATTACATTCAAATGCGAGTCGGGTCCAAGAGACCCGAAGGCCGGTGTCGCGGTAGTGGAAAAATACATTTGAATGGAGGACGGGTCCCAGGGACCCAGACGCCAATGTCGCTGTAGTGGAAAATTACATTCAAATGCGAGTCGGGTCCAAGAGACCCGAAGACCACACCAGCGGTAGTGGAAAAATACATTTGAATGGAGGACGGGTCCCAGGGACCCAGACGCCAATGTCGCTGTAGTGGAAAATTACATTCAAATGCGAGTCGGGTCCAAGAGACCCAAAGACCGACACCGCGGTAGAAGTGGACTACTTTCGAATGCAGGACGGTCCCAGAGACCCGAAGGCCGGTGTCGCGGCAGTTGAAAAATACATTCGAACGCAGGACGGGTCTCAGAGATCCGAAGGCCGATACCGCGGTAGTGGAAATATACAGTCGAATGCGAGACGGGTCGCAGAGACCCGAAGGCCGACACCGCGGTAGTGGAAATACACAGTCGAATGCAGCACGGGTCCAAGAGACCCGAAGGCCGACTCCGCGGTAGTGGAAAAATACATTTGAATGGAGGACGGGTCCCAGGGACCCAGACGCCAATGTCGCTGTAGTGGAAAATTACATTCAAATGCGAGTCGGGTCCAAGAGACCCGAAGGCCGGTGTCGCGGTAGTGGAAAAATACATTTGAATGGAGGACGGGTCCCAGGGACCCGAAGGCCGATACCGCGGTAGAAGTGAAATACGTTCGAATGCAGGACGAGTCCCAGAGACCCAAAGGCCGGTGTCGCGTAGTTGAAAAATACATTCGAATGCTGGACGGGTCGCAGAGACCCAAATGCCGATACAGCGGTAGTGGAAAAGTACATTTGAATGCAGGATGGGTCCCAGAGACCCGAAGGCCGGTGTAGCGGTAGTCCAACAAACTGTTGAATGCTCGACGGGTCCCAGAAACCCCGAAGGGCCAGGTCCGCGTTAGTGAAATGAAACAAGCGTTGGTCCCCCGGACCCGACGGCCAATGCAAAAAGTCATATAAACTGCACGGGTCACCTTGACCCGATGGACAACACAAGGGTTAAGCCAGCTTTATTCCAAGTCTGGGTGAGACATCACATATCCATGGTGACACACAAGTAATATCGGACCATTCTGATGTAGGATTTTAAAATTAAAGGCTAAAATGTCCAAGTAAATCTACAGTATATTTGACATCTTTTTCAGGCTGTTAAAGCCATATTTTACTCATTTTCAGGCAACTGTAGAATGGAATCCTCCTGTTAAACCAGCTTCATTCCAAGTCTGAGAGAAACAGACTGGTGAAAATTTACGTATTACGGACATTTTTACGCTGTCGGCGCTCGGGTCCTAATTAAAGCTGCAAGCAGCGATGAACGGGCCCTCGCTAACCTGCGCGTGTCGGGGATACTGGCGGACGCCTCTCCTTGCGGCCGTGCATTTGCGCGTCACTCAGACACTGAACATCGTCGCAAATGAAAAGTCAACTCCCTGCTGAGTTCAATGACACGTCACACAAGACTCTACGTCATACGGATCATTATCTGTGAAAGGGGGCGTGGCCGCATCATTGGGGGGCGGGTCAAACATCACCAATGAAGAAGGAAGTCTCTGCTGAGTTCAATGACACCTCACACAAGACTCTACGTCATACGGTTCATTATCTGTGAAAGGGGGCGTGGCCGCATCATAAGGGAGCGGGTCAAACTTTACCAATGAAAAAGGAACTCTATGCTGAGTTCAATGACACCTCACACAAGGCTATACGTCATACAGTTCATTATCTGTGAAAGGGGGCGTGGCCGCATCATAGGGGGGCGGGTCAAACATCACCAATGAAAAAGGAAGTCTCTGCTGAGTTCTATAACACCTCACACAAGACTACACCTTAAATGGGTCACCAGTTATGAAAGGGGGCGTGGCCGCATCATAGGGGGGCGGGGAACACATCACCAATGAAAAAGGAAGTCTCTGCTGAGTTCTATAACACCTCACACAAGACTACACCTTAAATGGGTCACCAGTTATGAAAGGGGCGTGGCCGCATCATAGGGGGGCGGGTCAAACATCACCATTGAAAAAGGAACTCTCTGCTGAGTTCAATGACACCTCACACAAGACTATACATCAAGCAAGTCTTTATCTGTGAAAGGGGGCGTGGCCGCATTATAGGGGGGCGGGTCAAACATCACCATTGAAGAAAGAACTTTCTGCTGAGTTCACTGATACCTCACACAAGACTACACCTTAGATGGGTCACCAGTTATTAAAGGGGCGTGGCTTAAGCATGGGGGCGGGCCACACATCACCAATGAAGAAGGAAGTCTGCTGAGTTCATTGACACCTCACACAAAGCTGTACCTTAAACGGTTCAAATGTTATGAAAGTGGGCGTGGCTTACGCATAGGGGGCGGGCCAAACCATCACCAATGAAGAAGGAAGTCTCTGCTGAGTTCATTGACACCTCACACAAAGCTATACCTTAAATGGTTCAAATGTTATGAAAGGGGGCGTGGCCTGCGTAACTGGGCGTGGTCACATTATAGGGGCCGCCTCAGTATCACATGTAGACCACACATTCTAAGTTTCATGTAAATCGGATGATGTTTGTCATATAAGGCATATTTCCTGTCGCCAGATGGTGGCGCTGTCTCCAAAAGTCCATATTGGCCTGTAGGTGTCCTCAGGCCTGGACTCTTGGTGATTGTGGGAAATTTCAAGCAGATACGACAACGTACGCTGTAGTTACAGCCACTTTCTCCTTCATCGCTAAACACTCAAAATGGCCGCCATGCCACGCCCACACCGTTTGACGAAAAGTTTTTCTTTTAATAACTTTTCATCGTCAACATGTTAAGATGACACACACCAAGTTTGAAGTTGATCGGATGAAAGCTCTAGGAGGAGTTCGTTAAAGTATAGCACCTTGTCTTTTGGGCCTATTTCCTGTTACCACTAGGGGCGCTATGACTTTGAGCCAATAGCGGTGCGTATATGTCGTCAGGGCGGACTCTGATGAATCCTGACAAGTTTCGATCCAATCGGACAAGTACGCTCAAGTTACACCCACTTCCTGTTTCGGTGGCGAATTGCACAAAATGGCCGCCCGCCACGGCCACGCCCTATGACGAAAAGTTTTTCTTTTAATAACTTTTCATCGTTAACATCTTAAGATGACACACACCAAGTTTGAAGCTGATTGGATGAAAGCTCTAGGAGGAGTTCGTTAAAGTACGACACGTGGAAATGGCCAAAATCGCACTAATTTCGAACATTCAATACAAAATGGCGGACTTCCTGTTGGGTTTAGGGGGCTACAATGGAGTTTTATGTCCGCCCTGCCATGCTACATATGTGTACCAAGTTTCGTGGCTCTACGTTAAACGTAGTGCAGGGGCTGAATTTTCAAATTATTGTAGGGGCGCTAGCGAGCCATTTTGTGCGCCTATTCCCGAAACCATTAAAATACGTAAATTTTCACCAGACTTGATGCGACCGCCAAATATGGTGAGTTTTGAATATGATAAGTCCCCAAAAAGGCAATTCATTTGACGGAAAAAGAAAGAAAGAAAGAAAGAAAGAAAGAATTAAAGCTGCAAGCAGCGATGAACGGCCCTCGCTAACCTGCGCGAGTCGGGATACTGGCGGACGCCTCTCCTTGCGACCGCGCATTTGCGCGTCACTCAGACACGAAAATCGCCAATGAAATGTGAACTCCCGCTGAGTTCAATGACACCTCACACAAGAATGTCGTCATATGGTTCATTATCTGTGAAAGGGGGTGGCCGCATCATAGGGGGCAGGTCAAACATCACCAATGAAAAGGAACTCCTGCTGAGTTCAATGATACCTCACACAAGATTCTACGTCATATGGTTCATTATCTGTGAAAGGGGCGTGGCCGCATCATGGGGGCGGGTCAAACATCACCAATGAAAAGGAATTCTCTGCTGAGTTCATTGACACCTCACACAAAGCTGTACCTTAAACGGTTCAAATGTTATGAAAGTGGGCGTGGCTTACGCATAGGGGCGGGCCAAACCATCACCAATGAAGAAGGAAGTCTCTGCTGAGTTCATTGACACCTCACACAAAGCTATACCTTAAACGGTTCAAATGTTATGAAAGGGGCGTGGCCTGAGTGACTGGGCGTGGTCAAATTATAGGGGCCGCCTCAGTATCACATGTAGACCACACATTCTAAGTTTCATGTAAATCGGATGATGTTTGTCATATAAGGCATATTTCCTGTTGCCAGATGGTGGCGCTGTCTCCAAAAGTCCATATTGGCCTGTAGGTGTCCTCAGGCCTGGACTCTTGGTGATTGTGGGAAATTTCAAGCAGATACGACAACGTACGCTGTAGTTACAGCCACTTTCTCCTTCATCGCTAAACACTCAAAATGGCCGCCATGCCACGCCCACACCGTATGACGAAAAGTTTTTCTTTTAATAACTTTTCATCGTTAACATCTTAAGATGACACACACCAAGTTTGAAGTTGATCAGATGAAAGCTCTAGGAGGAGTTCGTTAAAGTATAGCACCTTGTCTTTTAGGCCTACTTCCTGTTGCCACTAGGGGCGCTATGACTTTGAGCCAATAGCGGCGTGTATATGTCGTCAGGGGCGGACTCTGATGAATCCTGGAAAGTTTCGATCCAATCGGACAACGTACGCTCAAGTTACACCCACTTCCTGTTTGGTGGCGAATCGCACAAAATGGCCGCCCTGCCACGGCCACGCCCTATGACGAAAAGTTTTTCTTTTAATAACTTTTCATCGTTAACATCTTAAGATGACACACACCAAGTTTGAAGCTGATTGGATGAAAGCTCTAGGAGGAGTTCGTTAAAGTACGACACGTGGAAATGGCCAAAATCGCACTAATTTCGAACATTCAATACAAAATGGCGGACTTCCTGTTTGGTTTAGGGGGGGGCTACAATGGAGTTTTATGTCCGTCCTGCCATGTTACATATGTGTACCAAGTTTCGTGGCTCTACGTTAAACGTACTGCAGGGGCTGAATTTTCAAATAATTGTAGGGGGCGCTAGCGAGCCATTTTTGTGCGCCCATTCCCAAAACCATTAAAATACGTAAATTTTCACCAGACTTGATGCGACCGCCAAATATGGTGAGTTTTTGAATATGATAAGTCCCTCAAAAAGGCAATTCATTTGCCGGAAAATAATAAAGAATAATAATAATTAAAGCTGCAAGCAGCGATGAACGGGCCCTCGCTAACCTGCGCGAGTCGGGGATACTGGCGGACGCCTCTCCTTGCGGCCGTGCATTTGCGCGTCACTCAGACACTGAACATCGTCGCAAATGAAAAGTGAACTCCCTGCTGAGTTCAATGACACCTCACACAAGACTCTACGTCATACGGTTCATTATCTGTGAAAGGGGGCGTGTCAAACATCACTAATGAAGAAGGAAGTCTCTGCTGAGTTCAATGACACCTCACACAAGGCTATACGTCATACAGTTCATTATCTGTGAAAGGGGGCGTGGCCGCATCATCGGGGCGGGTCAAACATCACCAATGAAAAAGGAAGTCTCTGCTGAGTTCTATAACACCTCACACAAGACTACACCTTAAATGGGTCACCAGTTATGAAAGGGGGCGTGGCCGCATCATAGGGGGCGGGAAACATCACCAATGAAAAGGAACTCTCTGCTGAGTTCATTGACACCTCACACAAGATTCTACGTCATATGGTTCATTATCTGTGAAAGGGCGTGGCCGCATCATGGGGGGGGTCAAACATCACCAATGAAAAGGAAGTCTCTGCTGAGTTCATTGACACCTCACACAAAGCTATACCTTAAACGGTTCAAATGTTATGAAAGTGGGCGTGGCTTACGCATAGGGGCGGGCCAAACCATCACCAATAAAGAAGGAAGTCTCTGCTGAGTTCATTGACACCTCACACAAGACTATACCTTAAACGGTTCAAATGTTATGAAAGGGGGCGTGGCCTGGCTGACTGGGCGTGGTCAAATTATAGGGGCCGCCTCAGTATCACATGTAGACCACACATTCTAAGTTTCATGTAAATCGGATGATGTTTGTCATATAAGGCATATTTCCTGTTGCCAGATGGTGGCGCTGTCTCCAAAAGTCCATATTGGCCTGTAGGTGTCCTCAGGCCGGGACTCTTGGTGATTGGGGAAATTTCAAGCAGATACGACAACGTACGCTGTAGTTACAGCCACTTTCTCCTTCATCGCTAAACACTCAAAATGGCCGCCATGCCACGCCCACACCGTTTGACGAAAAGTTTTTCTTTTAATAACTTTTCATCGTCAACATCTTAAGATGACACACACCAAGTTTGAAGTTGATCGGATGAAAGCTCTAGGAGGAGTTCGTTAAAGTATAGCACCTTGTCTTTTGGGCCTACTTCCTGTTGCCACTAGGGGCGCTATGACTTTGAGCCAATAGCGGCGTGTAGATGTCGTCAGGGGCGGACTCTGATGAATCCTGAAAAGTTTCGATCCAATCGGACAACGTACGCTCAAGTTACACCCACTTCCTGTTTTGGTGGCGAATCGCACAAAATGGCCGCCCGCCACGGCCACGCCCTATGACGAAAAGTTTTTCTTTTAATAACTTTTCATCGTTAACATGTTAAGATGACACACACCAAGTTTGAAGCTGATTGGATGAAAGCTCTAGGAGGAGTTCGTTAAAGTACGACACGTGGAAATGGCCAAAATCGCACTAATTTCGAACATTCAATACAAAATGGCGGACTTCCTGTTTGGTTTAGGGGGCTACAATGGAGTTTTATGTCCGCCCTGCCATGCTACATATGTGTACCAAGTTTCGTGGCTCTCGTTAAACGTAGTGCAGGGGCTGAATTTTCAAATTATTGTAGGGGCGCTAGCGAGCCATTTTTGTGCGCCTATTCCCGAAACCATTAAAATACGTAAATTTTCACCAGACTTGATGCGACCGCCAAATATGGTGAGTTTTTGAATATGATAAGTCCCCCAAAAAGGCAATTCATTTGACGGAAAATAATAAAGAATAATAATAATAATAATTAAAGCTGCAAGCAGCGATGAACAGCCCTCGCTAACCTGCGCGAGTCGGGGTTACTGGCGGACGCCTCCTTGCGACCGTGCATTTGCGCGTCACTCAGACACTGAAATCATCGCCAATGAAAAGGGAACTCTCTGCTGAGTTCAATGACACCTCACACAAGACTATACGTCATACAGTTCATTATCTGTGAAAGGGCGTGGCCGCATCATAGGGGGCGGGTCAAACATCACCAATGAAAAGGAACTCTCTGCTGAGTTCAATGACACCTCACACAAGACTATACGTCATACAGTTCATTATCTGAAAAGGGCGTGGCCGCATCATGGGGGCGGGTCAAACATCACCAATGAAAAGGAATTCTCTGCTGAGTTCATTGACACCTCACACAAGCTATACCTTAAACGGTTCAAATGTTATGAAAGTGGGCGTGGCTTACGCATAGAGGGCGGGCCAAACCATCACCAATGAAGAAGGAAGTCTCTGCTGAGTTCATTGACACCTCACACAAAGCTATACCTTAAACGGTTCAAATGTTATGAAAGGGGCGTGGCCTGAGTGACTGGGCGTGGTCAAATTATAGGGGCCGCCTCAGTATCACATGTAGACCACACATTCTAAGTTTCATGTAAATCGGATGATGTTTGTCATATAAGGCATATTTCCTGTTGCCAGATGGTGGCGCTGTCTCCAAAAGTCCATATTGGCCTGTAGGTGTCCTCAGGCCTGGACTCTTGGTGATTGTGGGAAATTTCAAGCAGATACGACAACGTACGCTGTAGTTACAGCCACTTTCTCCTTCATCGCTAAACACTCAAAATGGCCGCCATGCCACGCCCACACCGTTGACGAAAAGTTTTTCTTTTAATAACTTTTCATCGTCAACATCTTAAGATGACACACACCAAGTTTGAAGTTGATCGGATGAAAGCTCTAGGAGGAGTTCGTTAAAGTATAGCACCTTGTCTTTTAGGCCTACTTCCTGTTGCCACTAGGGGCGCTATGACTTTGAGCCAATAGCGGCGTGTATATGTCGTCAGGGCGGACTCTGATGAATCCTGAAAAGTTTCGATCCAATCGGACACTGTACGCTCAAGTTACACCCACTTCCTGTTTTGGTGGCGAATCGCACAAAATGGCCGCCCCGCCACGGCCACGCCCTATGACGAAAAGTTTTTCTTTTAATAACTTTTCATCGTTAACATCTTAAGATGACACACACCAAGTTTGAAGCTGATTGGATGAAAGCTCTAGGAGGAGTTCGTTAAAGTACGACACGTGGAAATGGCCAAAATCGCACTAATTTCGAACATTCAATACAAAATGGCGGACTTCCTGTTTGGTTTAGGGGGCTACAATGGAGTTTTATGTCCGTCCTGCCATGCTACATATGTGGACCAAGTTTCGTGACTCTACGTTAAACGTAGTGCAGGGGCTGAATTTTCAAATTATTGTAGGGGCGCTAGCGAGCCATTTTGTGCGCCTATTCCTGAAACCATTAAAATACGTAAATTTTCACCAGACTTGATGCGACCGCCAAATATGGTGAGTTTTGAATATGATAAGTCCCTCAAAAAGGCAATTCATTTGACGGAAAAGAAAGAATAATAATTAAAGCTGCAAGCAGCGATGAACAGGCCCTCTAACCTGCGCGAGTCGGGATACTGGCGGACGCCTCTCCTTGCGACCGCGCATTTGCGCGTCACTCAGACACTGAACATCGTCGCCAATGAAAAGTGAACTCCTGCTGAGTTCAATGACACTCACACAAGACTCTCGTCATACGGTTCATTATCTGTGAAAGGGGGCGTGGCCGCATCATAAGGGGCGGGTCAAACATCACCAATGAAAAAGGAACTCTCTGCTGAGTTCAATGACACCTCACACAAGACTATACGTCATACAGTTCATTATCTGTGAAAGGGGCGTGGCCGCATCATAGGGGCGGGTCAAACATCACCAATGAAAAGGAACTCTCTGCTGAGTTCAATGACACCTCACACAAGACTGTACGTCATACGGTTCAAATGTGTGAAAGGGGGCGTGGCCGCATCGGGGGCGGGTCAAACCATCACCAATGAGAAGGAAGTCTCTGCTGAGTTCATTGACACCTCACACAAAGCTATACCTTAAACGGTTCAAATGTTATGAAAGGGGCGTGGCCTGAGTGACTGGGCGTGGTCAAAATATAGGGCCGCCTCAGTATCACATGTAGACCACACATTCTAAGTTTCATGTAAATCGGATGATGTTTGTCATATAAGGCATATTTCCTGTTGCCAGATGGTGGCGCTGTCTCCAAAAGTCCATATTGGCCTGTAGGTGTCCTCAGGCCGGGACTCTTGGTGATTGTGGGAAATTTCAAGCAGATACGACAACGTACGCTGTAGTTACAGCCACTTTCTCCTTCATCGCTAAACACTCAAAATGGCCGCCATGCCACGCCCACACCGTGTGACGAAAAGTTTTTCTTTTAATAACTTTTCATCGTTAACATCTTAAGATGACACACACAAGTTTGAAGTTGATCGGATGAAAGCTCTAGGAGGAGTTCGTTAAAGTATAGCACCTTGTCTTTTAGGCCTACTTCCTGTTGCCACTAGGGGCGCTATGACTTTGAGCCAATAGCGGCGTGTATATGTCGTCAGGGCGGACTCTGATGAATCCTGAAAGTTTCGATCCAATCGGACACTGTACGCTCAAGTTACACCCACTTCCTGTTTTGGTGGCGAATCGCACAAAATGGCCGCCCCGCCACGGCCACGCCCTATGACGAAAAGTTTTTCTTTTAATAACTTTTCATCGTTAACATGTTAAGATGACACACACCAAGTTTGAAGCTGATTGGATGAAAGCTCTAGGAGGAGTTCGTTAAAGTACGACACGTGGAAATGGCCAAAATCGCACTAATTTCGAACATTCAATACAAAATGGCGGACTTCCTGTTTGGTTTAGGGGGCTACAATGGAGTTTTATGTCCGTCCTGCCATGCTACATATGTGTACCAAGTTTCGTGACTCTCGTTAAACGTACTGCAGGGGCTGAATTTTCAAATTATTGTAGGGCGCTAGCGAGCCATTTTGTGCGCCTATTCCCGAAACCATTAAAATACGTAAATTTTCACCAGACTTGATGACCGCCAAATATGGTGAGTTTTTGAATATGATAAGTCCCTCAAAAGGCAATTCATTTGACGGAAAAAGAAAGAAAGAAAGAATAATAATAATTCCTTCAGTTTCAATAGGGCCTTCGCAGCGGCCTAATAATTCAGGGCCTTCGCCGCCCTAATTAAAGCTGCAAGCAGCGATGAACGGGCCCTCGCTAACCTGCGCGAGTCGGGATACTGGCGGACGCCTCTCCTTGCGGCCGTGCATTTGCGCGTCACTCAGACACTGAACATCGTCGCAAATGAAAAGTGAACTCCTGCTGAGTTCAATGACACCTCACACAAGACTCTACGTCATACGGTTCATTATCTGTGAAAGGGCGTGGCCGCATCATTGGGGGCGGGTCAAACATCACCAATGAAAAAGAAGTCTCTGCTGAGTTCAATGACACCTCACACAAGGCTATACGTCATACGGTTCATTATCTGTGAAAGGGCGTGGCCGCATCATGAGGGGCAGGAAAACATCACCAATGAAAAGGAACTCTCTGCTGAGTTCATTGACACCTCACACAAGATTCTCGTCATATGGTTCATTATCTGTGAAAGGGGCGTGGCCGCATCATGGGGGCGGGTCAAACATCACCAATGAAAAGGAAGTCTCTGCTGAGTTCATTGACACCTCACACAAGACTGTACCTTAAACGGTTCAAATGTTATGAAAGTGGGCGTGGCTTACGCATAGGGGGCAGGCCAAACCATCACCAATAAAGAAGGAAGTCTCTGCTGAGTTCATTGACACCTCACACAAGACTATACCTTAAACGGTTCAAATGTTATGAAAGGGCGTGGCCTGGGTGACTGGGCGTGGTCAAATTATAGGGCCGCCTCAGTATCACATGTAGACCACACATTCTAAGTTTCATGTAAATCGGATGATGTTTGTCATATAAGGCATATTTCCTGTTGCCAGATGGTGGCGCTGTCTCCAAAAGTCCATATTGGCCTGTAGGTGTCCTCAGGCCGGACTCTTGGTGATTGTGGGAAATTTCAAGCAGATACGACACGTCGCTGTAGTTACAGCCACTTTCTCCTTCATCGCTAAACACTCAAAATGGCCGCCATGCCACGCCCACACCGTTGACGAAAAGTTTTCTTTTAATAACTTTTCATCTTCAACATCTTAAGATGACACACACCAAGTTTGAAGTTGATCGGATGAAAGCTCTAGGAGGAGTTCGTTAAAGTATAGCACCTTGTCTTTTAGGCCTACTTCCTGTTGCCACTAGGGGCGCTATGACTTTGAGCCAATAGCGGCGTGTATATGTCGTCAGGCGGACTCTGATGAATCCTGACAAGTTTCGATCCAATCGGACAAGTACGCTCAAGTTACACCCACTTCCTGTTTTGGTGGCGAATGCACAAAATGGCCGCCCCGCCACGGCCACGCCCTATGACGAAAAGTTTTCTTTTAATAACTTTTCATCGTTAACATCTTAAGATGACACACACCAAGTTTGAAGCTGATTGGATGAAAGCTCTAGGAGGAGTTCGTTAAAGTCGACACGTGGAAATGGCCAAAATCGCACTAATTTCGAACATTCAATACAAAATGGCGGACTTCCTGTTGGGTTTAGGGGGCTACAATGGAGTTTTATGTCCGCCCTGCCATGCTACATATGTGTACCAAGTTTCGTGGCTCTACGTTAAACGTAGTGCAGGGGCTGAATTTTCAAATTATTGTAGGGCGCTAGCGAGCCATTTTGTGCGCCTATTCCCGAAACCATTAAAATACGTAAATTTTCACCAGACTTGATGCGACCGCCAAATATGGTGAGTTTTTGAATATGATAAGTCCCTCAAAAGGCAATTCATTTGTGGAAAAGAAAGAAAGAAAGAATAATAAAGAATAATAATTCCTTCAGTTTCAATAGGGCCTTCGCGCTGTCGGCGCTCGAGGCCCTAATTAAAGCTGCAAGCAGCGATGAGCGACCCTCGCTAACCTGCGCGAGTCGGGGTTACTGGCGGACGCTCTCCTTGCGACCGTGCATTTGCGCGTCACTCAGACACTGAAATCATCGCCAATGAAAAGGAACTCTCTGCTGAGTTCAATGACACCTCACACAAGACTATCGTCATACAGTTCATTATCTGTGAAAGGGGCGTGGCCGCATCATAGGGGCGGGTCAAACATCACCAATGAAAAGGAACTCTCTGCTGAGTTCAATGACACCTCACACAAGACTATCGTCATACAGTTCATTATCTGTGAAAAGGGCGTGGCCGCATCATAGGGGGGGTCAAACATCACCAATGAAAAGGAATTCTCTGCTGAGTTCATTGACACCTCACACAAGCTATACCTTAAACGGTTCAAATGTTATGAAAGTGGGCGTGGCTTACGCATAGAGGCAGGCCAAACCATCACCAATGAAAGAAGGAAGTCTCTGCTGAGTTCATTGACACCTCACACAAAGCTATACCTTAAACGGTTCAAATGTTATGAAAGGGCGTGGCCTGAGTGACTGGGCGTGGTCAAATTATAGGGCCGCCTCAGTATCACATGTAGACCACACATTCTAAGTTTCATGTAAATCGGATGATGTTTGTCATATAAGGCATATTTCCTGTTGCCAGATGGTGGCGCTGTCTCCAAAAGTCCATATTGGCCTGTAGGTGTCCTCAGGCCTGGACTCTTGGTGATTGTGGGAAATTTCAAGCAGATACGACAACGTACGCTGTAGTTACAGCCACTTTCTCCTTCATCGCTAAACACTCAAAATGGCCGCCATGCCACGCCCACACCGTTGCGAAAAGTTTTTCTTTTAATAACTTTTCATCGTTAACATCTTAAGATGACACACACCAAGTTTGAAGTTGATCAGATGAAAGCTCTAGGAGGAGTTCGTTAAAGTATAGCACCTTGTCTTTTAGGCCTACTTCCTGTTGCCACTAGGGGCGCTATGACTTTGAGCCAATAGCGGCGTGTATATGTCGTCAGGGCGGACTCTGATGAATCCTGAAAGTTTCGATCCAATCGGACAACGTACGCTCAAGTTACACCCACTTCCTGTTTGGTGGCGAATCGCACAAAATGGCCGCCCTGCCACGGCCACGCCCTATGACGAAAAGTTTTCTTTTAATAACTTTTCATCGTTAACATCTTAAGATGACACACACCAAGTTTGAAGCTGATTGGATGAAAGCTCTAGGAGGAGTTCGTTAAAGTACGACACGTGGAAATGGCCAAAATCGCACTAATTTCGAACATTCAATACAAAATGGCGGACTTCCTGTTTGGTTTAGGGGGCTACAATGGAGTTTTATGTCCGTCCTGCCATGCTACATATGTGTACCAAGTTTCGTGCTCTCGTTAAACGTGTGCAGGGCTGAATTTTCAAATTATTGTAGGGGGCTAGCGAGCCATTTTGTGCGCCCATTCCCAAAACCATTAAAATACGTAAATTTTCACCAGACTTGATGCGACCGCCAAATATGGTGAGTTTTTGAATATGATAAGTCCCCAAAAGGCAATTCATTTGCCGGAAAATAATAAAGAATAATAATAATTAAAGCTGCAAGCAGCGATGAGCGGGCCTCGCTAACCTGCGCGAGTGGGATACTGGCGGACGCCTCTCTCTTGCGGCCGTGCATTTCGCGTCACTCAGACACTGAACATCGTCGCAAATGAAAAGTGAACTCCTGCTGAGTTCAATGACACCTCACACAAGACTCTCGTCATACGGTTCATTATCTGTGAAAGGGCGTGGCCGCATCATAGGGGGCGGGTCAAACATCACCAATGAAGAGGAAGTCTCTGCTGAGTTCAATGACACCTCACACAAGACTCTCGTCATACGGTTCATTATCTGTGAAAGGGCGTGGCCGCATCATAGGGGCAGGAAACATCACCAATGAAAAGGAACTCTCTGCTGAGTTCAATGACACCTCACACAAGATTCTACGTCATACGGTTCATTATCTGTGGGGCGTGGCCGCATCATAGGGGGCAGGTCAAACATCACCAATGAAAAAAGTCTCTGCTGAGTTCATTGACACCTCACACAGACTGTACCTTAAACGGTTCAAATGTTATGAAAGTGGGCGTGGCTTAGGGGCAGGCCAAACCATCACCAATAAAGAAGGAAGTCTGCTGAGTTCATTGACACCTCACACAAACTATACCTTAAACGGTTCAAATGTTATGAAAGGGCGTGGCCTGAGTGACTGGGCGTGGTCAAATTATAGGGGCCGCCTCAGTATCACATGTAGACCACACATTCTAAGTTTCATGTAAATCGGATGATGTTTGTCATATAAGGCATATTTCCTGTTGCCAGATGGTGGCGCTGTCTCCAAAAGTCCATATTGGCCTGTAGGTGTCCTCAGGCCGGACTCTTGGTGATTGTGGGAAATTTCAAGCAGATCGACAACGTACGCTGTAGTTACAGCCACTTTCTCCTTCATCGCTAAACACTCAAAATGGCCGCCATGCCACGCCCACACCGTTGACGAAAAGTTTTCTTTTAATAACTTTTCATCTTCAACATCTTAAGATGACACACACCAAGTTTGAAGTTGATCGGATGAAATCTCTAGGAGGAGTTCGTTAAAGTATAGCACCTTGTCTTTTAGGCCTACTTCCTGTTGCCACTAGGGGCGCTATGACTTTGAGCCAATAGCGGCGTGTATATGTCGTCAGGGCGGACTCTGATGAATCCTGACAAGTTTGATCCAATCGGACAAGTACGCTCAAGTTACACCCACTTCCTGTTTGGTGGCGAATCGCACAAAATGGCCGCCCCGCCACGGCCACGCCCTATGACGAAAAGTTTTCTTTTAATAACTTTTCATCGTTAACATCTTAAGATGACACACACAAGTTTGAAGCTGATTGGATGAAAGCTCTAGGAGGAGTTCGTTAAAGTACGACACGTGGAAATGGCCAAAATCGCACTAATTTCGAACATTCAATACAAAATGGCGGACTTCCTGTTTGGTTTAGGGGCTACAATGGAGTTTTATGTCCGCCCTGCCATGCTACATATGTGGACCAAGTTTCGTGACTCTCGTTAAACGTAGTGCAGGGCTGAATTTTCAAATTATTGTAGGGGCGCTAGCGACCATTTTGTGCGCCTATTCCCGAAACCATTAAAATACGTAAATTTTCACCAGACTTGATGCGACCGCCAAATATGGTGAGTTTTGAATATGATAAGTCCCCAAAGGCAATTCATTTGTGAAAATAATAATAATAATAATAATAATTCCTTCAGTTTCAATAGGGCCTTCGCACTGTAGCGCATATAAGGCTAATAATAATCTAAAGCTGCAAGCGCGATGAGCAGGCCTATAACCTGCGCGAGTCAGGTTCAGACGCTGCTCGCCGACCGTGCACAACGTCACTCAGAGCAAATCATCGCCAATGAAAGGAACTCTCTGCTGGGTTCCTATAACACCTCACACACAGGCTATCACGTCATACAGTTCATTATCTGTGAAGGGCGTGGCCGCATCATAGAGGCAGGTCAAACATCGCAATCAAAGGAACTCTCTGCTGAGTTCAATGACACCTCACACAACACTATCGTCATACAGTTCATTATCTGTAGAAAGGGCGTGGCCGCATCATGGGGGCAGGTCAAACATCACCAATGAGAATTCTCTGAGTTCATTGACACCTCACAAAGCTATACCTTAAGCGGTTCAAATGTTATAGAAGTGGGCGTGGCTTACGCATAGAGGCGGGCAAACCATCACCAATGAAGAAGGAAGTCTCTGCTGAGTTCATTGACACCTCACACAAGCTATACCTTAAACGGTTCAAATGTTATGAAAGAGGCGTGGCCTGAGTGACTGGGCGTGGTCAAATTATGAGGCCGCCTCAGTATCACATGTAGACCACACATTCTAAGTTTCATGTAAATCGGATGATGTTTGTCATATAAGGCATATTTCCTGTTGCCAGATGGTGGCGCTGTCTCCAAAAGTCCATATTGGCCTGTAGGTGTCCTCAGGCCTGGACTCTTGGTGATTGTGGGAAATATCAAGCGAATCGACAACGTACGCTGTAGTTACAGCTACTTTCTCCTTCATCGCTAAACCTCAAAATGGCCGCCATGCCACGCCCACCGTATGATGAAAAGTTTTTCTTTTAATAGCTTTTCATCGTTAACATCTTAAGATGACACACACCAAGTTTGAAGTTGATCAGATGAAATCTCTAGGAGGAGTTCGTTAAAGTATAGCACCTTGTCTTTTAGGCCTACTTCCTGTTGCCACTAGGCGCTATGACTTTGAGCCAATAGCGCGCTGTATATGTCGTCAGGCGGACTCTGATGAATCCTGAAAAGTTTCGATCCAATCGGACAGCGTACGCTCAAGTTACACCCTTCCCTGTTTTGGTGGCAGATCGCACAAAATAGCCGCCCGCCACGCCCACGCCCTATGACGAAAGTTTTCTTTTATAACTTTTCATCGTTAACATCTTAGATGACACACACCAAGTTTGAAGCTGATTGGATGAAAGCTCTAGGAGGAGTTAGTTAAGAAACGACACGTGAAATGGCCAAAATCGCACTAATTTGAACATTCAATACAAAATGGCGGACTTCCTGTTTGGTTTAGGGGGCTACAATGGAGTTTTATGTCCGTCCTGCCATGCCATATGTGTACCAAGTTTCGTGGCTCGTTAAGCGTACCAGGGGCTGAATTTTCAAATTATTGTAGGGCGCTACGAAACCATTTTTGCGCCCATTCCCAAACCATTAAAATCGTAAATTTTCACCCAGACTTGATGCGACCGCCAAATATGGTGAGTTTTTGAATATGATAAGTCCCTCAAAGGCAATTCATTTTGCGGAAAATAATAAAGAATAATAATAATTAAAGCCTTCAGTGAAGCGAGCCTCGCTAACCTGCGATCGGGGATACTGGCGGACGCCTCTCTTGCGACCGTGCATTTGCAATCACTCAGACACTGAACATCGTCGCAAATGAAAAGTGAACTCCTGCTGGTTCAATGACACCTCACACACGACTCTAAATCATACGGTTCATTATCTGCGAAAGGGCGTGGCCGCATCATTGGGGGCAGGTCAGACATCACCTAATGAAGAAGTGTCTCTGCTGGGTTCAATGAACACCTCACACAAGGCTATCACGTCCAGAGTTCATTATCTGTGAAGGGGGCGTGGCCGCATCATGGGGCGGGAAAACATCACCAATGAAAAGAACTCTCTGCTGAGTTCATTGACACCTCACACAGATTCTACGTCATATGGTTCATTATCTGTGAAGAGGCGTGGCCCCGCATCATAGGGGCAGGTCAAACATCACCAATGAAAAGTCTCTGCTGGAGTTCATTGACACCTCACACAAGACTGTACCTTAAACGGTTCAAATGTTATGAAAGTGGGCGTAAACACATAGGGGCCCAGGCAAACCATCACCAATAAAGAAAGTCTCTGCTGGGTTCATTGACACCCTCACACAAGACTCTACGTTAAAGCCAGTTCAAATGTTATGAAAGGGGGCGTGGCCTGGGTGACTGGGCGTGGTCAAAGTGTAGGGGCCGCCTCAGTATCACATGTAGACCACACATTCTAAATTTCATGTAAATCGGATGATGTTTGTCATATAAGGCATATTTCCTGTTGCCAGATGGTGGCGCTGTCTCCAAAGTCCATATTGGCCTGTTAGGTGTCCTCAGGCCGGGACTCTTGGTGATTGTGGGAAATTTCAAGCGAATACTGACAACGTACGCTGTAGTTACAGCCACTTTCTCCCTCATCGCTAAACACTCAAAATGGCCTGCCCACCCACAATTCAGCGAAAAGTTTTTCTTTTAATAACTTTTCATCTTCAACATCTTAAGATGACACACACCAAGTTTGAAGTTGATCGGATGAAATCTCTAGGAGGAGT
>JABXJD010001318.1:0-95339 GCA_013375575.1 Percina caprodes
ACATTTGAATGGAGGGCGGGTCCCAGGGACCCAGGCCAATGTCGCTGTAGTGGAAAATTACATTCAAATGCGGTCGGGTCAAGAGACCCGAAGGCCGGTGTCGCGGTAGTGGAAAATACATTTGAATGGAGGACGGGTCCCAGGGACCCAGACGCCAATGTCGCTGTAGTGGGAAAATTACATTCAAATGCGAGTCGGGTCCAAGAGACCGAAGGCGTGTGTGATGGTGGAAAAATACATTTGAATGGAGGACGGGTCCCAGGGACCCAGACAGCCAATGTCGCTGTAGTGGAAAATTACATTCAATGCGTCCAGTTGAGACCGAAGACCGTGTACATGATGAGTGGAAAATACATTTGAATGGAGGACGGGTCCCAGGGACCCAGACGCCAATGTCGCTGTAGTGGAAAATTACATTCTGATGCAGTCGGGTCCAAGAGACCCAAAGACCGACACAGCGGTTAAGTGGACTACTTTTCGAATGCAGGGGACGGTCCCAGAGACCCAGACGGCAGTCGCGGTAGTTGAAAAATACATTCAGCATGAGACGGGTCTCAGAGATCAAGGCCGATACATGACCGTGAAATATACAGTCGAATGCGAGGCAGGAGCCAAGAGACCGAGAAGAAATAAACACCGCGGTAGTGGAAATACAGTCGAATGCAGCACGGGTCAGAGACGAAGGCCCGACTCCAGCGGTAGTGGAAAAATACATTTGAATGGAGGACCAGGTCAGGACCCGGACGCCAATGTCGCATAGTGGAAAATTACATTCAAATGCAGAGTGGGTCCAAGAGACCCAGAAGGTGAATGTCAGCCCGGTAGTGGAAAAATACATTTGAATGGAGGACGGGTCCCAGGGACCCGAAGGCCGTACGCGTAGAAGTGAAATACGTTCGAATGCAGGACGAGTCCCAGAGACCCAAGGCGGTGTCGCGTAGTTGAAAAATACATTCGAATGCTGGGACGGGTGGGGACCAAATGCCGATACAGCGGTAGTGGAAAGTACATTTGAATGCAGGATGGGTCCCAGAGACCAGGCCGGTGTAGCGGTAGTCCAACAAACTGTTGAATGCTGGACGGGTCCAAGCCGAAGAGGCCAGGTCGCGTTAGTGAAATGAAACAAGCGTTGGTCCCCAGGACCCGACGGCCAATGCAAAAGTCATATAAACTGCGGGTCACCTTGACCCGATGGACAACACAAGGGTTAAGCCAGCTTTATTCCAAGTCTGGGTGAGACATCACATATCCATGGTGACACACAAGTAATATCGGACCATTCAGATGTAGGTTTTAAAATTAAAGGCTAAAATGTCAAGTAAATCTACAGTATATTTGACATCTTTCAGGCTGTTAAAGATATTTTACTCATTTCAGGCAACTGTAGAATGGAATCCTCCTGTTAATATTCATTCCAAGTCTGAGAGAAACAGACTGGTGAAAATTCATTACGGACATTTCGCTGTCGGCGCTCGGGTCCTAATTAAAGCTGCAAGCAGCGGTGAGCAGGCCCTCGCTAACCTGCGCGTGTCGAGGATACTGGCGGACGCCTCTCCTTGCGGCCGTGCATTTGCGCGTCACTCAGACACTGAACATCGTCGCAAATGAAAAGTCAACTCCTGCTGGAGTTCAATGACCGTCACACAAGACTCTACGTCATACGGATCATTATCTGTGAAAGGGCGTGGCCGCATCATTGGGGAGCGGGTCAAACATCACCAATGAAGAAGGAAGTCTCTGCTGAGTTCAATGACACCTCACACAAGACTCTCGTCATCCCGGTTCATTATCTGTGAAAGGGGCGTGGCCGCATCATAAGGGGCGGGTCAAACTTTACAATGAAAAGGAACTCTATGCTGAGTTCAATGACACCTCACACAAGGCTATACACGTCATACAGTTCATTATCTGTGAAAGGGGCGTGGCCGCATCATAGAGGCAGGTCAAACATCACCAATGAAAAAGGAAGTCTCTGCTGAGTTCTATAACACCTCACACAAGACTACACCTTAAATGGGTCACCAGTTATGAAAGGGGGCGTGGCCGCATCATAGGAGGGCGGGGAACACATCACCAATGAAAAGTCTCTGTGAGTTCTATAACACCTCACACAAGACTACACCTTAAATGGGTCACCAGTTATGAAAGGGGCGTGGCCGCATCATAGGGGGCGGGTCAAACATCACATTGAAAAAGGAACTCTCTGCTGAGTTCAATGACACCTCACACAAGACTATACATCAAGCAAGTCTTTATCTGTGAAAGGGCGTGGCCGCATTATAGGGGGCGGGTCAAACATCACCATTGAAGAAAGAACTTTCTGCTGAGTTCACTGATACCTCACACAAGACTACACCTTAGATGGGTCACCAGTTATTAAAGGGGGCGTGGCTGCATCATGGGGGCGGGTCAAACATCACCAATGAAGGAAGTCTGCTGAGTTCATTGACACCTCACACAAAGCTGTACCTTAAACGGTTCAAATGTTATGAAAGTGGGCGTGGCTTACGCATAGGGGCGGGCCAAACCATCACCAATGAAGAAGGAAGTCTCTGCTGAGTTCATTGACACCTCACACAAAGCTATACCTTAAATGGTTCAAATGTTATGAAAGGGCGTGGCCTGCGTGACTGGGCGTGGTCACATTATAGGGGCCGCCTCAGTATCACATGTAGACCACACATTCTAAGTTTCATGTAAATCGGATGATGTTTGTCATATAAGGCATATTTTCTGTTGCCAGATGGTGGCGCTGTCTCCAAAAGTCCATATTGGCCTGTAGGTGTCCTCAGGCCTGGACTCTTGGTGATTGTGGGAAATTTCAAGCAGATACGACAACGTACGCTGTAGTTACAGCCACTTTCTCCTTCATCGCTAAACACTCAAAATGGCCGCCATGCCACGCCCACACCGTTTGACGAAAAGTTTTTCTTTTAATAACTTTTCATCGTCAACATGTTAAGATGACACACACCAAGTTTGAAGTTGATCGGATGAAAGCTCTAGGAGGAGTTCGTTAAAGTATAGCACCTTGTCTTTTGGGCCTACTTCCTGTTACCACTAGGGGGCGCTATGACTTTTAGCCAATACCGGTGCGTATATGTCGTCAGGGGCGGACTCTGATGAATCCTGACAAGTTTCGATCCAATCGGACTAAGTACGCTCAAGTTACACCCACTTCCTGTTTCGTGGCGAATTGCACAAATGGCCGCCCCGCCACGGCCACGCCCTATGACGAAAAGTTTTTCTTTAATAACTTTTCATCGTTAACATCTTAAGATGACACACACCAAGTTTGAAGCTGATTGGATGAAAGCTCTAGGAGGAGTTCGTTAAAGTACGACACGTGGAAATGGCCAAAATCGCACTAATTTCGAACATTCAATACAAAATGGCGGACTTCCTGTTGGGTTTAGGGGGGGGCTACAATGGAGTTTTATGTCCGCCCTGCCATGCTACATATGTGTACCAAGTTTCGTGGCTCTCGTTAAACGTAGTGCAGGGGCTGAATTTTCAAATTATTGTAGGGGCGCTAGCGAGCCATTTTGTGCGCCTATTCCCGAAACCATTAAAATACGTAAATTTTCACCAGACTTGATGCGACCGCCAAATATGGTGAGTTTTTGAATATGATAAGTCCCTCAAAAAGGCAATTCATTTGACGGAAAAAGAAAGAAAGAAAGAAAGAAAGAATTAAAGCTGCAAGCAGCGATGAACGGGCCCTCGCTAACCTGCGCGAGTCGGGGATACTGGCGGACGCCTCTCCTTGCGACGCGCATTTGCGCGTCACTCAGACACTGAAAATCGTCGCCAATGAAATGTGAACTCCCCGCTGAGTTCAATGACACCTCACACAAGATATCGTCATATGGTTCATTATCTGTGAAAGGGGGCGTGGCCGCATCATAGGGGGCAGGTCAAACATCACCAATGAAAAAGGAACTCTCTGCTGAGTTCAATGACACCTCACACAAGATTCTACGTCATACGGTTCATTATCTGAAAGGGGCGTGGCCGCATCATGGGGCGGGTCAAACATCACCAATGAAAAAGGAATTCTCTGCTGAGTTCATTGACACCTCACACAAGCTGTACCTTAAACGGTTCAAATGTTATGAAAGTGGGCGTGGCTTACGCATAGGGGCGGGCCAAACCATCACCAATGAAGAAGGAAGTCTCTGCTGAGTTCATTGACACCTCACACAAAGCTATACCTTAAACGGTTCAAATGTTATGAAAGGGGCGTGGCCTGAGTGACTGGGCGTGGTCAAATTATAGGGCCGCCTCAGTATCACATGTAGACCACACATTCTAAGTTTCATGTAAATCGGATGATGTTTGTCATATAAGGCATATTTCCTGTTGCCAGATGGTGGCGCTGTCTCCAAAAGTCCATATTGGCCTGTAGGTGTCCTCAGGCCT
Source organism: Percina caprodes (assembly GCA_013375575.1). Classification (NCBI taxonomy): domain Eukaryota; kingdom Metazoa; phylum Chordata; class Actinopteri; order Perciformes; family Percidae; genus Percina; species Percina caprodes. The sequence goes on from JABXJD010001318.1 coordinate 4,423, forward strand.
GGACTCTTGGTGATTGTGGGAAATTTCAAGCAGATACGACAACGTACGCTGTAGTTACAGCCACTTTCTCCTTCATCGCTAAACACTCAAAATGGCCGCCATGCCACGCCCACACCGTTGACGAAAAGTTTTTCTTTTAATAACTTTTCATCGTCAACATCTTAAGATGACACACACCAAGTTTGAAGTTGATCAGATGAAAGCTCTAGGAGGAGTTCGTTAAAGTATAGCACCTTGTCTTTTAGGCCTACTTCCTGTTGCCACTAGGGGGCGCTATGACTTTGAGCCAATAGCGGCGTGTATATGTCGTCAGGGCGGACTCTGATGAATCCTGAAAGTTTCGATCCAATCGGACAACGTACGCTCATGTTACACCCACTTCCTGTTTTGGTGGCGAATCGCACAAAATGGCCGCCCCGCCACGGCCACGCCCTATGACGAAAAGTTTTTCTTTTAATAACTTTTCATCGTTAACATGTTAAGATGACACACACCAAGTTTGAAGCTGATTGGATGAAAGCTCTAGGAGGAGTTCGTTAAAGTACGACACGTGGAAATGGCCAAAATCGCACTAATTTCGAACATTCAATACAAAATGGCGGACTTCCTGTTGGGTTTAGGGGGGGGCTACAATGGAGTTTTATGTCCGTCCTGCATTGCTACATATGTGTACCAAGTTTCGTGACTCTACGTTAAACGTACTGCAGGGGCTGAATTTTCAAATTATTGTAGGGCGCTAGCGAGCCATTTTGTGCGCCTATTCCCAAACCATTAAAATACGTAAATTTTCACCAGACTTGATGCGACCGCCAAATATGGTGAGTTTTTGAATATGATAAGTCCCCAAAAAGGCAATTCATTTGACGGAAAATAATAAAGAATAATAATAATTAAAGCTGCAAGCAGCGATGAACGCCCTCGCTAACCTGCGCGAGTCGGGATACTGGCGGACGCCTCTCCTTGCGGCCGTGCATTTGCGCGTCACTCAGACACTGAACATCGTCGCAAATGAAAAGTGAACTCCCTGCTGAGTTCAATGACACCTCACACAAGACTCTCGTCATACGGTTCATTATCTGTGAAGGGGGCGTGTCAAACATCACTAATGAAGAAGGAAGTCTCTGCTGAGTTCAATGACACCTCACACAAGGCTATCGTCATACAGTTCATTATCTGTGAAAGGGGCGTGGCCGCATCATAGGGGGCGGGTCAAACATCACCAATGAAAAGGAAGTCTCTGCTGAGTTCAATGACACCTCACACAAGACTACACCTTAAATGGGTCATTATTATGAAAGGGGCGTGGCCGCATCATAGGGGGCGGGTCAAACATCACCAATGAAAAGGAACTCTCTGCTGAGTTCAATGACACCTCACACAAGATTCTACGTCATACAGTTCATTATCTGTGAAAGGGGCGTGGCCGCATCATGGGGGCGGGTCAAACATCACCAATGAAAAGGAAGTCTCTGCTGAGTTCATTGACACCTCACACAAAGCTGTACCTTAAACGGTTCAAATGTTATGAAAGTGGGCGTGGCTTACGCATAGGGGCGGGCCAAACCATCACCAATAAAGAAGGAAGTCTCTGCTGAGTTCATTGACACCTCACACAAACTATACCTTAAACGGTTCAAATGTTATGAAAGGGGGCGTGGCCTGGTGACTGGGCGTGGTCAAATTATAGGGGCCGCCTCAGTATCACATGTAGACCACACATTCTAAGTTTCATGTAAATCGGATGATGTTTGTCATATAAGGCATATTTCCTGTTGCCAGATGGTGGCGCTGTCTCCAAAAGTCCATATTGGCCTGTAGGTGTCCTCAGGCCGGGACTCTTGGTGATTGTGGGAAATTTCAAGCAGATACGACAACGTACGCTGTAGTTACAGCCACTTTCTCCTCATCGCTAAACACTCAAAATGGCCGCCATGCCACGCCCACACCGTTTGACGAAAAGTTTTTCTTTTAATAACTTTTCATCGTCAACATCTTAAGATGACACACACCAAGTTTGAAGTTGATCGGATGAAAGCTCTAGGAGGAGTTCGTTAAAGTATAGCACCTTGTCTTTTAGGCCTACTTCCTGTTGCCACTAGGGGCGCTATGACTTTGAGCCAATAGCGGCGTGTAGATGTCGTCAGGGGCGGACTCTGATGAATCCTGAAAAGTTTCGATCCAATCGGACAACGTACGCTCAAGTTACACCCACTTCCTGTTTTGGTGGCGAATCGCACAAAATGGCCGCCCGCCACGGCCACGCCCTATGACGAAAAGTTTTTCTTTTAATAACTTTTCATCGTTAACATGTTAAGATGACACACACCAAGTTTGAAGCTGATTGGATGAAAGCTCTAGGAGGAGTTCGTTAAAGTACGACACGTGGAAATGGCCAAAATCGCCCTAATTTCGAACATTCAATTCAAAATGGCGGACTTCCTGTTGGGTTTAGGGTGGGGCTACAGTGGAGTTTTATGTCCGCCCTGCCATGCTACATATGTATACCAAGTTTCGTGACTCTACGTTAAACGTAGTGCAGGGGCTGAATTTTCAAATTATTGTAGGGGGCGCTAGCGAGCCATTTTTGTGCGCCTATTCCCGAAACCATTAAAATACGTAAATTTTCACCAGACTTGATGCGACCGCCAAATATGGTGAGTTTTTGAATATGATAAGTCCCCCAAAAAGGCAATTCATTTGACGGAAAATAATAAAGAATAATAATAATAATAATAATTAAAGCTGTAAGCAGCGATGAACGGGCCCTCGCTAACCTGCGCGAGTCGGGGTTACTGGCGGACGCCGCTCCTTGCGACCGTGCATTTGCGCATCACTCAGACACTGAAAGTCATCACCAAGAAAAGGGAACTCCCTGCTGGGTTCAATGACACCTCACACAAGACTCTACGTCATACAGTTCATTATTTGTGAAAGGGGTGTGGCCGCATTATAGGGGGCGGGTCAAACATTTCAAATGAAAAAGGAACTCTCTGCTGAGTTCATTGAGACCTCACACAAGACTATACGTCATACAGTTCAATATATGTGAAAAGGGGCGTGGCCGCATCATAGGGGGCGGGTCAAACATCACCAATGAAAAAGGAATCTCTGCTGAGTTCATTGACACCTCACACAAAGCTGTACCTTAAACGGTTCAAATGTTATGAAAGTGGGCGTGGCTTACGCATAGGGGCGGGCCAAACCATCACCAATAAAGAAGGAAGTCTCTGCTGAGTTCATTGACACCTCACACAAAGCTATACCTTAAACGGTTCAAATGTTATGAAAGGGGCGTGGCCTGAGTGACTGGGCGTGGTCAAATTATAGGGGCCGCCTCAGTATCACATGTAGACCACACATTCTAAGTTTCATGTAAATCGGATGATGTTTGTCATATAAGGCATATTTCCTGTTGCCAGATGGTGGCGCTGTCTCCAAAAGTCCATATTGGCCTGTAGGTGTCCTCAGGCCTGGACTCTTGGTGATTGTGGGAAATTTCAAGCAGATACGACAACGTACGCTGTAGTTACAGCCACTTTCTCCTTCATCGCTAAACACTCAAAATGGCCGCCATGCCACGCCCACACCGTTGACGAAAAGTTTTTCTTTTAATAACTTTTCATCGTCAACATCTTAAGATGACACACACCAAGTTTGAAGTTGATCGGATGAAAGCTCTAGGAGGAGTTCGTTAAAGTATAGCACCTTGTCTTTTAGGCCTACTTCCTGTTGCCACTAGGGGCGCTATGACTTTGAGCCAATAGCGGCGTGTATATGTCGTCAGGGGCGGACTCTGATGAATCCTGAAAAGTTTCGATCCAATCGGACACTGTACGCTCAAGTTACACCCACTTCCTGTTTTGGTGGCGAATCGCACAAAATGGCCGCCCGCCACGGCCACGCCCTATGACGAAAAGTTTTTCTTTTAATAACTTTTCATCGTTAACATCTTAAGATGACACACACCAAGTTTGAAGCTGATTGGATGAAAGCTCTAGGAGGAGTTCGTTAAAGTACGACACGTGGAAATGGCCAAAATCGCACTAATTTCGAACATTCAATACAAAATGGCGGACTTCCTGTTGGGTTTAGGGGGGGGCTACAATGGAGTTTTATGTCCGTCCTGCCATGCTACATATGTGGACCAAGTTTCGTGACTCTACGTTAAACGTAGTGCAGGGGCTGAATTTTCAAATTATTGTAGGGGGCGCTAGCGAGCCATTTTTGTGCGCCCATTCCCGAAACCATTAAAATACGTAAATTTTCACCAGACTTGATGCGACCGCCAAATATGGTGAGTTTTTGAATATGATAAGTCCCCCAAAAAGGCAATTCATTTGACGGAAAAAGAAAGAATAATAATTAAAGCTGCAAGCAGCGATGAACGGGCCCTCGCTAACCTGCGCGAGTCGGGGATACTGGCGGACGCCTCTCCTTGCGGCGCGATGCGCGTCACTCAGACACTGAACATCGTCGCCAATGAAAAGTGAACTCCTGCTGAGTTCAATGACACCTCACACAAGACTCTACGTCATACGGTTCATTATCTGTGAAAGGGCGTGGCCGCATCATAGGGGGCGGGTCAAACATCACCAATGAAAAAGGAACTCTCTGCTGAGTTCAATGACACCTCACACAAGACTATACGTCATACAGTTCATTATCTGTGAAAGGGGGCGTGGCCGCATCATAGGGGCGGGTCAAACATCACCAATGAAAAGGAACTCTCTGCTGAGTTCAATGACACCTCACACAAGCTGTACCTTAAACGGTTCAAATGTTATGAAAGTGGGCGTGGCTTACGCATAGGGGGCGGGCAAACCATCACCAATAAAGAAGGAAGTCTCTGCTGAGTTCATTGACACCTCACACAAAGCTATACCTTAAACGGTTCAAATGTTATGAAAGGGGGCGTGGCCTGAGTGACTGGGCGTGGTCAAATTATAGGGGCCGCCTCAGTATCACATGTAGACCACACATTCTAAGTTTCATGTAAATCGGATGATGTTTGTCATATAAGGCATATTTCCTGTTGCCAGATGGTGGCGCTGTCTCCAAAAGTCCATATTGGCCTGTAGGTGTCCTCAGGCCGGGACTCTTGGTGATTGTGGGAAATTTCAAGCAGATACGACAACGTACGCTGTAGTTACAGCCACTTTCTCCTTCATCGCTAAACACTCAAAATGGCCGCCATGCCACGCCCACACCGTTGACGAAAAGTTTTTCTTTTAATAACTTTTCATCGTCAACATCTTAAGATGACACACACCAAGTTTGAAGTTGATCGGATGAAAGCTCTAGGAGGAGTTCGTTAAAGTATAGCACCTTGTCTTTTAGGCCTACTTCCTGTTGCCACTAGGGGGCTATGACTTTGAGCCAATAGCGGCGTGTATATGTCGTCAGGGGCGGACTCTGATGAATCCTGAAAGTTTCGATCCAATCGGACACTGTACGCTCAAGTTACACCCACTTCCTGTTTTGGTGGCGAATCGCACAAAATGGCCGCCCGCCACGGCCACGCCCTATGACGAAAAGTTTTTCTTTTAATAACTTTTCATCGTTAACATCTTAAGATGACACACACCAAGTTTGAAGCTGATTGGATGAAAGCTCTAGGAGGAGTTCGTTAAAGTACGACACGTGGAAATGGCCAAAATCGCACTAATTTCGAACATTCAATACAAAATGGCGGACTTCCTGTTGGGTTTAGGGGGGGGCTACAATGGAGTTTTATGTCCGTCCTGCCATGCTACATATGTGTACCAAGTTTCGTGACTCTACGTTAAACGTAGTGCAGGGGCTGAATTTTCAAATTATTGTAGGGGCGCTAGCGAGCCATTTTGTGCGCCTATTCCCGAAACCATTAAAATACGTAAATTTTCACCAGACTTGATGCGACCGCCAAATATGGTGAGTTTTTGAATATGATAAGTCCCTCAAAAAGGCAATTCATTTGGGGAAAGAAAAATAATAATAATAATTCCTTCAGTTTCAATAGGGCCTGCAATACAGCAATAAATTAAAGCTGCAAGCAGCGATGAACGGGCCCTCGCTAACCTGCGCGAGTCGGGATACTGGCGGTCTCCTTGCGGCCGTGCATTTGCGCGTCACTCAGACACTGAACATCGTCGCAAATGAAAAGTGAACTCCTGCTGAGTTCAATGACACCTCACACAAGACTCGTCATACGGTTCATTATCTGTGAAAGGGCGTGGCCGCATCATAGGGGGCGGGTCAAACATCACCAATGAAAAGGAAGTCTCTGCTGAGTTCAATGACACCTCACACAAGCTATACGTCATACGGTTCATTATCTGTGAAAGGGGGCGTGGCCGCATCATAGGGGGCGGGTCAAACATCACCAATGAAAAAGGAACTCTCTGCTGAGTTCAATGACACCTCACACAAGATTCTACGTCATACGGTTCATTATCTGTGAAAGGGGCGTGGCCGCATCATGGGGGCGGGTCAAACATCACCAATGAAAAAGGAAGTCTCTGCTGAGTTCATTGACACCTCACACAAGCTGTACCTTAAACGGTTCAAATGTTATGAAAGTGGGCGTGGCTTACGCATAGGGGCGGGCCAAACCATCACCAATAAAGAAGGAAGTCTCTGCTGAGTTCATTGACACCTCACACAAAGCTATACCTTAAACGGTTCAAATGTTATGAAAGGGGCGTGGCCTGAGTGACTGGGCGTGGTCAAATTATAGGGGCCGCCTCAGTATCACATGTAGACCACACATTCTAAGTTTCATGTAAATCGGATGATGTTTGTCATATAAGGCATATTTCCTGTTGCCAGATGGTGGCGCTGTCTCCAAAAGTCCATATTGGCCTGTAGGTGTCCTCAGGCCTGGACTCTTGGTGATTGTGGGAAATTTCAAGCAGATACGACAACGTACGCTGTAGTTACAGCCACTTTCTCCTTCATCGCTAAACACTCAAAATGGCCGCCATGCCACGCCCACACCGTTGACGAAAAGTTTTTCTTTTAATAACTTTTCATCGTCAACATCTTAAGATGACACACACCAAGTTTGAAGTTGATCGGATGAAAGCTCTAGGAGGAGTTCGTTAAAGTATAGCACCTTGTCTTTTAGGCCTACTTCCTGTTGCCACTAGGGGCGCTATGACTTTGAGCCAATAGCGGCGTGTATATGTCGTCAGGGGCGGACTCTGATGAATCCTGACAAGTTTCGATCCAATCGGACAACGTACGCTCAAGTTACACCCACTTCCTGTTTTGGTGGCGAATCGCACAAAATGGCCGCCCCGCCACGGCCACGCCCTATGACGAAAAGTTTTTCTTTTAATAACTTTTCATCGTTAACATGTTAAGATGACACACACCAAGTTTGAAGCTGATTGGATGAAAGCTCTAGGAGGAGTTCGTTAAAGTACGACACGTGGAAATGGCCAAAATCGCACTAATTTCGAACATTCAATACAAAATGGCGGACTTCCTGTTGGGTTTAGGGGGGGGCTACAATGGAGTTTTATGTCCGCCCTGCCATGCTACATATGTGTACCAAGTTTCGTGGCTCTACGTTAAACGTAGTGCAGGGGCTGAATTTTCAAATTATTGTAGGGGCGCTAGCGAGCCATTTTTGTGCGCCTATTCCCGAAACCATTAAAATACGTAAATTTTCACCAGACTTGATGCGACCGCCAAATATGGTGAGTTTTTGAATATGATAAGTCCCTCAAAAAGGCAATTCATTTGACGGAAAAGAAAAAGAAAGAAAGAATAATAATTCCTTCAGTTTCAATAGGGCCTTCGCTGTCGGCTCGGGCCCTAATTAAAGCTGCAAGCAGCGATGAACGGGCCTCGCTAACCTGCGCGAGTCGGGATACTGGCGGACGCCTCTCCTTGCGACCGTGCATTTGCGCGTCACTCAGACACTGAAATCATCGCCAATGAAAAGGAACTCTCTGCTGAGTTCAATGACACCTCACACAAGACTCTACGTCATACAGTTCATTATCTGTGAAAGGGGCGTGGCCGCATCATAGGGGGCGGGTCAAACATCACCAATGAAAAGGAACTCTCTGCTGAGTTCAATGACACCTCACACAAGACTATACGTCATACAGTTCATTATCTGTGAAAGGGGCGTGGCCGCATCATAGGGGGCGGGTCAAACATCACCAATGAAAAAGGAAGTCTCTGCTGAGTTCATTGACACCTCACAAAGCTGTACCTTAAACGGTTCAAATGTTATGAAAGTGGGCGTGGCTTACGCATAGGGGCGGGCCAAACCATCACCAATGAAGAAGGAAGTCTCTGCTGAGTTCATTGACACCTCACACAAAGCTATACCTTAAACGGTTCAAATGTTATGAAAGGGGCGTGGCCTGAGTGACTGGGCGTGGTCAAATTATAGGGGCCGCCTCAGTATCACATGTAGACCACACATTCTAAGTTTCATGTAAATCGGATGATGTTTGTCATATAAGGCATATTTCCTGTTGCCAGATGGTGGCGCTGTCTCCAAAAGTCCATATTGGCCTGTAGGTGTCCTCAGGCCTGGACTCTTGGTGATTGTGGGAAATTTCAAGCAGATACGACAACGTACGCTGTAGTTACAGCCACTTTCTCCTTCATCGCTAAACACTCAAAATGGCCGCCATGCCACGCCCACACCGTTGACGAAAAGTTTTTCTTTTAATAACTTTTCATCGTCAACATCTTAAGATGACACACACCAAGTTTGAAGTTGATCAGATGAAAGCTCTAGGAGGAGTTCGTTAAAGTATAGCACCTTGTCTTTTAGGCCTACTTCCTGTTGCCACTAGGGGCGCTATGACTTTGAGCCAATAGCGGCGTGTATATGTCGTCAGGGGCGGACTCTGATGAATCCTGAAAGTTTCGATCCAATCGGACAACGTACGCTCAAGTTACACCCACTTCCTGTTTTGGTGGCGAATCGCACAAAATGGCCGCCCGCCACGGCCACGCCCTATGACGAAAAGTTTTTCTTTTAATAACTTTTCATCGTTAACATCTTAAGATGACACACACCAAGTTTGAAGCTGATTGGATGAAAGCTCTAGGAGGAGTTCGTTAAAGTACGACACGTGGAAATGGCCAAAATCGCACTAATTTCGAACATTCAATACAAAATGGCGGACTTCCTGTTGGGTTTAGGGGGCTACAATGGAGTTTTATGTCCGTCCTGCCATGCTACATATGTGTACCAAGTTTCGTGACTCTACGTTAAACGTAGTGCAGGGGCTGAATTTTCAAATTATTGTAGGGGCGCTAGCGAGCCATTTTTGTGCGCCTATTCCCGAAACCATTAAAATACGTAAATTTTCACCAGACTTGATGCGACCGCCAAATATGGTGAGTTTTTGAATATGATAAGTCCCCAAAAAGGCAATTCATTTGACGGAAAATAATAAAGAATAATAATAATTAAAGCTGCAAGCAGCGATGCCCTCGCTAACCTGCGCGAGTCGGGATACTGGCGGACGCCTCTCCTTGCGGCCGTGCATTTGCGCGTCACTCAGACACTGAACATCGTCGCAAATGAAAAGTGAACTCCTGCTGAGTTCAATGACACCTCACACAAGACTCTCATACGGTTCATTATCTGTGAAAGGGCGTGGCCGCATCATGGGGGCGGGTCAAACATCACCAATGAAAAGGAAGTCTCTGCTGAGTTCAATGACACCTCACACAAGACTATACGTCATACGGTTCATTATCTGTGAAAGGGGCGTGGCCGCATCATAGGGGGCGGGTCAAACATCACCAATGAAAAGGAACTCTCTGCTGAGTTCAATGACACCTCACACAAGACTCTACGTCATACGGTTCATTATCTGTGAAAGGGGCGTGGCCGCATCATAGGGGGCGGGTCAAACATCACCAATGAAAAGGAAGTCTCTGCTGAGTTCATTGACACCTCACACAAAGCTGTACCTTAAACGGTTCAAATGTTATGAAAGTGGGCGTGGCTTACGCATAGGGGCGGGCCAAACCATCACCAATAAAGAAGGAAGTCTCTGCTGAGTTCATTGACACCTCACACAAAGCTATACCTTAAACGGTTCAAATGTTATGAAAGGGGCGTGGCCTGAGTGACTGGGCGTGGTCAAATTATAGGGGCCGCCTCAGTATCACATGTAGACCACACATTCTAAGTTTCATGTAAATCGGATGATGTTTGTCATATAAGGCATATTTCCTGTTGCCAGATGGTGGCGCTGTCTCCAAAAGTCCATATTGGCCTGTAGGTGTCCTCAGGCCGGGACTCTTGGTGATTGTGGGAAATTTCAAGCAGATACGACAACGTACGCTGTAGTTACAGCCACTTTCTCCTTCATCGCTAAACACTCAAAATGGCCGCCATGCCACGCCCACACCGTTGACGAAAAGTTTTTCTTTTAATAACTTTTCATCTTCAACATCTTAAGATGACACACACCAAGTTTGAAGTTGATCGGATGAAAGCTCTAGGAGGAGTTCGTTAAAGTATAGCACCTTGTCTTTTAGGCCTACTTCCTGTTGCCACTAGGGGCGCTATGACTTTGAGCCAATAGCGGCGTGTATATGTCGTCAGGGGCGGACTCTGATGAATCCTGAAAAGTTTCGATCCAATCGGACAACGTACGCTCAAGTTACACCCACTTCCTGTTTTGGTGGCGAATCGCACAAAATGGCCGCCCCGCGGCCACGCCCTATGACGAAAAGTTTTTCTTTTAATAACTTTTCATCGTTAACATCTTAAGATGACACACACCAAGTTTGAAGCTGATTGGATGAAAGCTCTAGGAGGAGTTCGTTAAAGTACGACACGTGGAAATGGCCAAAATCGCACTAATTTCGAACATTCAATACAAAATGGCGGACTTCCTGTTGGGTTTAGGGGGGGGCTACAATGGAGTTTTATGTCCGTCCTGCCATGCTACATATGTGTACCAAGTTTCGTGACTCTACGTTAAACGTAGTGCAGGGGCTGAATTTTCAAATTATTGTAGGGGCGCTAGCGAGCCATTTTTGTGCGCCTATTCCCGAAACCATTAAAATACGTAAATTTTCACCAGACTTGATGCGACCGCCAAATATGGTGAGTTTTTGAATATGATAAGTCCCCAAAAAGGCAATTCATTTGACGGAAAAAATAATAAAGAATAATAATAATAATTCCTTCAGTTTCAATAGGGCCTTCGCCGCTAGCTGCAAGCAGCGATGAACGGCCTCGCTAACCTGCGCGAGTCGGGATACTGGCGGACGCTCTCCTGCGGCATTTGCGCGTCACTCAGACACGGAAATCATCGCCAATGAAAAGGAACTCTCTGCTGAGTTCAATGACACCTCACACAAGACTATACGTCATACGGTTCATTATCTGTGAAAGGGCGTGGCCGCATCATAGGGGGCGGGTCAAACATCACCAATGAAAAGGAACTCTGCTGAGTTCAATGACACCTCACACAAGACTATACGTCATACAGTTCATTATCTGTGAAAGGGGCGTGGCCGCATCATAGGGGCGGGTCAAACATCACCAATGAAAAGTCTCTGCTGAGTTCATTGACACCTCACACAAACTGTACCTTAAACGGTTCAAATGTTATGAAAGTGGGCGTGGCTTACGCATAGGGGCGGGCCAAACCATCACCAATAAAGAAGGAAGTCTCTGCTGAGTTCATTGACACCTCACACAAAGCTATACCTTAAACGGTTCAAATGTTATGAAAGGGGGCGTGGCCTGAGTGACTGGGCGTGGTCAAATTATAGGGGCCGCCTCAGTATCACATGTAGACCACACATTCTAAGTTTCATGTAAATCGGATGATGTTTGTCATATAAGGCATATTTCCTGTTGCCAGATGGTGGCGCTGTCTCCAAAAGTCCATATTGGCCTGTAGGTGTCCTCAGGCCTGGACTCTTGGTGATTGTGGGAAATTTCAAGCAGATACGACAACGTACGCTGTAGTTACAGCCACTTTCTCCTTCATCGCTAAACACTCAAAATGGCCGCCATGCCACGCCCACACCGTTGACGAAAAGTTTTTCTTTTAATAACTTTTCATCGTCAACATCTTAAGATGACACACACCAAGTTTGAAGTTGATCGGATGAAAGCTCTAGGAGGAGTTCGTTAAAGTATAGCACCTTGTCTTTTAGGCCTACTTCCTGTTGCCACTAGGGGCGCTATGACTTTGAGCCAATAGCGGCGTGTATATGTCGTCAGGGGCGGACTCTGATGAATCCTGAAAGTTTCGATCCAATCGGACAACGTACGCTCAAGTTACACCCACTTCCTGTTTTGGTGGCGAATCGCACAAAATGGCCGCCCGCCACGGCCACGCCCTATGACGAAAAGTTTTTCTTTTAATAACTTTTCATCGTTAACATCTTAAGATGACACACACCAAGTTTGAAGCTGATTGGATGAAAGCTCTAGGAGGAGTTCGTTAAAGTACGACACGTGGAAATGGCCAAAATCGCACTAATTTCGAACATTCAATACAAAATGGCGGACTTCCTGTTTGGTTTAGGGGGCTACAATGGAGTTTTATGTCCGTCCTGCCATGCTACATATGTGTACCAAGTTTCGTGACTCTACGTTAAACGTAGTGCAGGGGCTGAATTTTCAAATTATTGTAGGGGCGCTAGCGAGCCATTTTGTGCGCCCATTCCCGAAACCATTAAAATACGTAAATTTTCACCAGACTTGATGCGACCGCCAAATATGGTGAGTTTTTGAATATGATAAGTCCCCCAAAAGGCAATTCATTTGACGGAAAATAATAATAAGAATAATAATAATTAGTTTCAAGCTGCAAGCAGCGATGAACAGGCCCTCGCTAACCTGCGCGAGTCGGGATACTGGCGGACGCCTCTCCTGCGGCCGTGCATTTGCGCGTCACTCAGACACTGAACATCGTCGCCAATGAAAAGTGAACTCCTGCTGAGTTCAATGACACCTCACACAAGACTCTACGCATACGGTTCATTATCTGTGAAAGGGGCGTGGCCGCATCATAGGGCGGGTCAAACATCACCAATGAAAAAGGAAGTCTCTGCTGAGTTCAATGACACCTCACACAAGACTCTACGTCATACGGTTCATTATCTGTGAAAGGGGCGTGGCCGCATCATAGGGGGCGGGTCAAACATCACCAATGAAAAGGAAGTCTCTGCTGAGTTCAATGACACCTCACACAAGATTCTACGTCATACGGTTCATTATCTGTGAAAGGGGCGTGGCCGCATCATAGGGGGCGGGTCAAACATCACCAATGAAAAGGAAGTCTCTGCTGAGTTCATTGACACCTCACACAAGCTGTACCTTAAACGGTTCAAATGTTATGAAAGTGGGCGTGGCTTACGCATAGGGGCGGGCCAAACCATCACCAATAAAGAAGGAAGTCTCTGCTGAGTTCATTGACACCTCACACAAAGCTATACCTTAAACGGTTCAAATGTTATGAAAGGGGCGTGGCCTGAGTGACTGGGCGTGGTCAAATTATAGGGGCCGCCTCAGTATCACATGTAGACCACACATTCTAAGTTTCATGTAAATCGGATGATGTTTGTCATATAAGGCATATTTCCTGTTGCCAGATGGTGGCGCTGTCTCCAAAAGTCCATATTGGCCTGTAGGTGTCCTCAGGCCTGGACTCTTGGTGATTGTGGGAAATTTCAAGCAGATACGACAACGTACGCTGTAGTTACAGCCACTTTCTCCTTCATCGCTAAACACTCAAAATGGCCGCCATGCCACGCCCACACCGTTGACGAAAAGTTTTTCTTTTAATAACTTTTCATCTTCAACATCTTAAGATGACACACACCAAGTTTGAAGTTGATCGGATGAAAGCTCTAGGAGGAGTTCGTTAAAGTATAGCACCTTGTCTTTTAGGCCTACTTCCTGTTGCCACTAGGGGCGCTATGACTTTGAGCCAATAGCGGCGTGTATATGTCGTCAGGGGCGGACTCTGATGAATCCTGAAAGTTTCGATCCAATCGGACAAGTACGCTCAAGTTACACCCACTTCCTGTTTTGGTGGCGAATCGCACAAAATGGCCGCCCGCCACGGCCACGCCCTATGACGAAAAGTTTTTCTTTTAATAACTTTTCATCGTTAACATGTTAAGATGACACACACCAAGTTTGAAGCTGATTGGATGAAAGCTCTAGGAGGAGTTCGTTAAAGTACGACACGTGGAAATGGCCAAAATCGCACTAATTTCGAACATTCAATACAAAATGGCGGACTTCCTGTTGGGTTTAGGGGGCTACAATGGAGTTTTATGTCCGTCCTGCCATGCTACATATGTGGACCAAGTTTCGTGACTCTACGTTAAACGTAGTGCAGGGGCTGAATTTTCAAATTATTGTAGGGGCGCTAGCGAGCCATTTTTGTGCGCCTATTCCCGAAACCATTAAAATACGTAAATTTTCACCAGACTTGATGCGACCGCCAAATATGGTGAGTTTTTGAATATGATAAGTCCCCAAAAAGGCAATTCATTTGCGGGAAAAAAGAATAATAATAATTCAATAGAATAAATAATTCCTTCAGTTTCAATAGGGCCTTCGCCGCTGTCGGCGCTCGGGCTAAACTGCAAGCAGCGATGAACGGGCCCTCGCTAACCTGCGCGAGTCGGGATACTGGCGGACGCCTCTCCTTGCGGCCGTGCATTTGCGCGTCACTCAGACACTGAACATCGTCGCAAATGAAAAGGAACTCCTGCTGAGTTCAATGACACCTCACACAAGACTCTACGTCATACGGTTCATTATCTGTGAAAGGGGGCGTGGCCGCATCATAGGGGGCGGGTCAAACATCACCAATGAAAAGGAACTCTCTGCTGAGTTCAATGACACCTCACACAAGATTATACGTCATACAGGTCATTATCTGTGAAAGGGGCGTGGCCGCATCATAGGGGGCGGGTCAAACATCACCAATGAAAAGGAAGTCTCTGCTGAGTTCATTGACACCTCACACAAACTGTACCTTAAACGGTTCAAATGTTATGAAAGTGGGCGTGGCTTACGCATAGGGGCGGGCCAAACCATCACCAATAAAGAAGGAAGTCTCTGCTGAGTTCATTGACACCTCACACAAAGCTATACCTTAAACGGTTCAAATGTTATGAAAGGGGGCGTGGCCTGAGTGACTGGGCGTGGTCAAATTATAGGGGCCGCCTCAGTATCACATGTAGACCACACATTCTAAGTTTCATGTAAATCGGATGATGTTTGTCATATAAGGCATATTTCCTGTTGCCAGATGGTGGCGCTGTCTCCAAAAGTCCATATTGGCCTGTAGGTGTCCTCAGGCCTGGACTCTTGGTGATTGTGGGAAATTTCAAGCAGATACGACAACGTACGCTGTAGTTACAGCCACTTTCTCCTTCATCGCTAAACACTCAAAATGGCCGCCATGCCACGCCCACACCGTTGACGAAAAGTTTTTCTTTTAATAACTTTTCATCGTCAACATCTTAAGATGACACACACCAAGTTTGAAGTTGATCGGATGAAAGCTCTAGGAGGAGTTCGTTAAAGTATAGCACCTTGTCTTTTAGGCCTACTTCCTGTTGCCACTAGGGGCGCTATGACTTTGAGCCAATAGCGGCGTGTATATGTCGTCAGGGGCGGACTCTGATGAATCCTGAAAGTTTCGATCCAATCGGACAACGTACGCTCAAGTTACACCCACTTCCTGTTTTGGTGGCGAATCGCACAAAATGGCCGCCCCACGGCCACGCCCTATGACGAAAAGTTTTTCTTTTAATAACTTTTCATCGTTAACATGTTAAGATGACACACACCAAGTTTGAAGCTGATTGGATGAAAGCTCTAGGAGGAGTTCGTTAAAGTACGACACGTGGAAATGGCCAAAATCGCACTAATTTCGAACATTCAATACAAAATGGCGGACTTCCTGTTGGGTTTAGGGGGCTACAATGGAGTTTTATGTCCGTCCTGCCATGCTACATATGTGTACCAAGTTTCGTGACTCTACGTTAAACGTACTGCAGGGGCTGAATTTTCAAATTATTGTAGGGGCGCTAGCGAGCCATTTTGTGCGCCTATTCCCGAAACCATTAAAATACGTAAATTTTCACCAGACTTGATGCGACCGCCAAATATGGTGAGTTTTTGAATATGATAAGTCCCCAAAAAGGCAATTCATTTGCGGAAAATAAAGAATAATAATAATAATTAAAGCTGCAAGCAGCGATGAACGGGCCCTCGCTAACCTGCGCGAGTCGGGATACTGGCGGACGCCTCTCCTTGCGGCCGTGCATTTGCGCGTCACTCAGACACTGAACATCGTCGCAATGAAAAGTGAACTCCTGCTGAGTTCAATGACACACAAGACTCTACGTCATACGGTTCATTATCTGTGAAAGGGCGTGGCCGCATCATAGGGGCGGGTCAAACATCACCAATGAAAAGGAAGTCTCTGCTGAGTTCAATGACACCTCACACAAGACTATACGTCATACGGTTCATTATCTGTGAAAGGGGCGTGGCCGCATCATAGGGGGCGGGTCAAACATCACCAATGAAAAGGAAGTCTCTGCTGAGTTCAATGACACCTCACACAAGATTCTACGTCATACGGTTCATTATCTGTGAAAGGGGCGTGGCCGCATCATAGGGGGCGGGTCAAACATCACCAATGAAAAAGGAAGTCTCTGCTGAGTTCATTGACACCTCACACAAGCTGTACCTTAAACGGTTCAAATGTTATGAAAGTGGGCGTGGCTTACGCATAGGGGCGGGCCAAACCATCACCAATAAAGAAGGAAGTCTCTGCTGAGTTCATTGACACCTCACACAAAGCTATACCTTAAACGGTTCAAATGTTATGAAAGGGGCGTGGCCTGAGTGACTGGGCGTGGTCAAATTATAGGGGCCGCCTCAGTATCACATGTAGACCACACATTCTAAGTTTCATGTAAATCGGATGATGTTTGTCATATAAGGCATATTTCCTGTTGCCAGATGGTGGCGCTGTCTCCAAAAGTCCATATTGGCCTGTAGGTGTCCTCAGGCCGGACTCTTGGTGATTGTGGGAAATTTCAAGCAGATACGACAACGTACGCTGTAGTTACAGCCACTTTCTCCTTCATCGCTAAACACTCAAAATGGCCGCCATGCCACGCCCACACCGTTGACGAAAAGTTTTTCTTTTAATAACTTTTCATCGTCAACATCTTAAGATGACACACACCAAGTTTGAAGTTGATCAGATGAAAGCTCTAGGAGGAGTTCGTTAAAGTATAGCACCTTGTCTTTTAGGCCTACTTCCTGTTGCCACTAGGGGCGCTATGACTTTGAGCCAATAGCGGCGTGTATATGTCGTCAGGGGCGGACTCTGATGAATCCTGACAAGTTTCGATCCAATCGGACACGTACGCTCAAGTTACACCCACTTCCTGTTTTGGTGGCGAATCGCACAAAATGGCCGCCCGCCACGGCCACGCCCTATGACGAAAAGTTTTTCTTTCAATAACTTTTCATCGTTAACATGTTAAGATGACACACACCAAGTTTGAAGCTGATTGGATGAAAGCTCTAGGAGGAGTTCGTTAAAGTACGACACGTGGAAATGGCCAAAATCGCACTAATTTCGAACATTCAATACAAAATGGCGGACTTCCTGTTGGGTTTAGGGGGGGGCTACAATGGAGTTTTATGTCCGCCCTGCCATGCTACATATGTGGACCAAGTTTAGTGGCTCTACGTTAAACGTAGTGCAGGGGCTGGATTTTCAAATTATTGTAGGGGGCGCTAGCGAGCCATTTTTGTGCGCCCATTCCCGAAACCCTTAAAATACGTAAATTTTCACCAGACTTGATGCGACCGCCAAATATGGTGAGTTTTTGAATATGATAAGTCCCTCAAAAAGGCAATTCATTTGACGGAAAATAATAAAGAATTAAAGCTGCAAGCAGCGATGAACGGGCCCTCGCTAACCTGCGCGAGTCGGGGATACTGGCGGACGCCTCTCCTTGCGGCCGTGCATTTGCGCGTCACTCAGACACTGAACATCGTCGCAAATGAAAAGTGAACTCCCTGCTGAGTTCAATGATACCTCACACAAGACTCTACGTCATACGGTTCATTATCTGTGAAAGGGGCGTGGCCGCATCATAGGGGGCGGGTCAAACATCACCAATGAAAAGGAAGTCTCTGCTGAGTTCAATGACACCTCACACAAGACTATACGTCATACAGTTCATTATCTGTGAAAGGGGCGTGGCCGCATCATAGGGGGCGGGTCAAACATCACCAATGAAAAAGGAACTCTCTGCTGAGTTCAATGACACCTCACACAAGATTCTACGTCATACGGTTCATTATCTGTGAAAGGGGCGTGGCCGCATCATGGGGGCGGGTCAAACATCACCAATGAAAAGGAAGTCTCTGCTGAGTTCAATGACACCTCACACAAGACTGTACCTTAAACGGTTCAAATGTTATGAAAGTGGGCGTGGCTTACGCATAGGGGGCGGGCCAAACCATCACCAATAAAGAAGGAAGTCTCTGCTGAGTTCATTGACACCTCACACAAAGCTATACCTTAAACGGTTCAAATGTTATGAAAGGGGGCGTGGCCTGAGTGACTGGGCGTGGTCAAAATATAGGGGCCGCCTCAGTATCACATGTAGACCACACATTCTAAGTTTCATGTAAATCGGATGATGTTTGTCATATAAGGCATATTTCCTGTTGCCAGATGGTGGCGCTGTCTCCAAAAGTCCATATTGGCCTGTAGGTGTCCTCAGGCCTGGACTCTTGGTGATTGTGGGAAATTTCAAGCAGATACGACAACGTACGCTGTAGTTACAGCCACTTTCTCCTTCATCGCTAAACACTCAAAATGGCCGCCATGCCACGCCCACACCGTTGACGAAAAGTTTTTCTTTTAATAACTTTTCATCGTCAACATCTTAAGATGACACACACCAAGTTTGAAGTTGATCAGATGAAAGCTCTAGGAGGAGTTCGTTAAAGTATAGCACCTTGTCTTTTAGGCCTACTTCCTGTTGCCACTAGGGGCGCTATGACTTTGAGCCAATAGCGGCGTGTATATGTCGTCAGGGGCGGACTCTGATGAATCCTGACAAGTTTCGATCCAATCGGACACTGTACGCTCAAGTTACACCCACTTCCTGTTTTGGTGGCGAATCGCACAAAATGGCCGCCCGCCACGGCCACGCCCTATGACGAAAAGTTTTTCTTTAATAACTTTTCATCGTTAACATGTTAAGATGACACACACCAAGTTTGAAGCTGATTGGATGAAAGCTCTAGGAGGAGTTCGTTAAAGTACGACACGTGGAAATGGCCAAAATCGCACTAATTTCGAACATTCAATACAAAATGGCGGACTTCCTGTTGGGTTTAGGGGGCTACAATGGAGTTTTATGTCCGCCCTGCCATGCTACATATGTGTACCAAGTTTCGTGGCTCTACGTTAAACGTAGTGCAGGGGCTGAATTTTCAAATTATTGTAGGGCGCTAGCGAGCCATTTTTGTGCGCCTATTCCCGAAACCATTAAAATACGTAAATTTTCACCAGACTTGATGCGACCGCCAAATATGGTGAGTTTTTGAATATGATAAGTCCCTCAAAAAGGCAATTCATTTGCCGGAATAATAATAATAATAATTCCTTCAGTTTCAATAGGGCCTTCGCTGTCGGCGCTCGGGCCTAATAATAATTCCTTCAGTTTCAATAGGCCTTCGCCGCTGTCGGCTCAGGCCTAATAAAGCTGCAAGCAGCGATGAACCCTCGCTAACCTGCGCGAGTCGGGATACTCGCCTCTCTTTCCGCGCATCATCCTCAGACACTGAAAATCGAAAAAAGAACTCTGCTGAGTTCAATGACACCTCACACAAGACTATACGTCATACAGTTCATTATCTGTGAAAGGGGCGTGGCCGCATCATAGGGGGCGGGTCAAACATCACCAATGAAAAGGAAGTCTCTGCTGAGTTCAATGACACCTCACACAAGACTGTACCTTAAACGGTTCAAATGTTATGAAAGTGGGCGTGGCTTACGCATAGGGGCGGGCCAAACCATCACCAATAAAGAAGGAAGTCTCTGCTGAGTTCATTGACACCTCACACAAAGCTATACCTTAAACGGTTCAAATGTTATGAAAGGGGGCGTGGCCTGGTGACTGGGCGTGGTCAAATTATAGGGGCCGCCTCAGTATCACATGTAGACCACACATTCTAAGTTTCATGTAAATCGGATGATGTTTGTCATATAAGGCATATTTCCTGTTGCCAGATGGTGGCGCTGTCTCCAAAAGTCCATATTGGCCTGTAGGTGTCCTCAGGCCTGGACTCTTGGTGATTGTGGGAAATTTCAAGCAGATACGACAACGTACGCTGTAGTTACAGCCACTTTCTCCTTCATCGCTAAACACTCAAAATGGCCGCCATGCCACGCCCACACCGTTGACGAAAAGTTTTTCTTTAATAACTTTTCATCGCAACATCTTAAGATGACACACACCAAGTTTGAAGTTGATCGGATGAAAGCTCTAGGAGGAGTTCGTTAAAGTATAGCACCTTGTCTTTTAGGCCTACTTCCTGTTGCCACTAGGGGCGCTATGACTTTGAGCCAATAGCGGTGCGTATATGTCGTCAGGGGCGGACTCTGATGAATCCTGACAAGTTTCGATCCAATCGACAACGTACGCTCAAGTTACACCCACTTCCTGTTTTGGTGGCGAATCGCACAAAATGGCCGCCCGCCACGGCCACGCCCTATGACGAAAAGTTTTTCTTTTAATAACTTTTCATCGTTAACATCTTAAGATGACACACACCAAGTTTGAAGCTGATTGGATGAAAGCTCTAGGAGGAGTTCGTTAAAGTACGACACGTGGAAATGGCCAAAATCGCCCTAATTTCGAACATTCAATCCAAAATGGCGGACTTCCTGTTTGGTTTAGTGGGGGGCTACAATGGAGTTTTATGTCCGCCCTGCCATGCTACATATGTGTACCAAGTTTCGTGAGTCTACGTTAAACGTACTGCAGGGGCTGAATTTTCAAATTATTGTAGGGGCGCTAGCGAGCCATTTTTTGCGCCTATTCCCGAAACCATTAAAATACGTAAATTTTCACCAGACTTGATGCGACCGCCAAATATGGTGAGTTTTTGAATATGATAAGTCCCCCAAAAAGGCAATTCATTTGCGGATAAAAGAAAGAATAATAATTAAAGCTGCAAGCAGCGATGAACGGGCCCTCGCTAACCTGCGCGAGTCGGATACTGGCGGATGCCTCTCCTGCGGCCGCGACTCAGACACTGAAAATCGTCGCCAAAGAAAAGTGAACTCCTGCTGAGTTCAAAGACACCTCACACAAGACTGTACGTCATACAAGCCATTATTTGTGAAAGGGCGTGGCCGCATCATAGGGGGCGGGTCAAACATCACCATTATAAAGGAAGTCTCTGCTGAGTTCAATGACACCTCACACAAAACTGTATGTCATACGGTACATTATCTGTGAAAGGGCGTGGCGCATCATAGGGGGCGGGTCAAACATCACCATTATAAAAGGAAGTCTCTGCTGAGTTCAGTGATACCTCACACAAGACTGTACGTCATACAAGCCATTATCTGTGAAAGGGGGCGTGGCCGCATCATAGGGGGGCGAGTCAAACATCACCAATGAAAAAGGAACTCTCTGCTGAGTTCAATAACACCTCACACAAGACTATACGTCATATGGTTCATTATCTGTGAAAGGGGCGTGGCCGCATCATGGGGGGGCGGGTCAAACATCACCAATGATAAAGGAATTCTCTGCTGAGTTCAATGACACCTCACACAACACTGTACGTCATACAGTTCAATATATGTGAAAAGGGCGTGGCCATCATAGGGGCGGGTCAAACATCACCAATGAAAAGGAAGTCTCTGCTGAGTTCAATGATACTTCACACAAGACTACACCTTAAATGGGTCACCAGTTATGAAAGGGGTGGCCGCATCATAGGGGGCGGGAAAACATCACCAATGAAAAGGAACTCTCTGCTGAGTTGATTGACACCTCACACAAGATTCTACGTCATATGGTTCATTATCTGTGAGGGGGGTGGCCGCATCATAGGGGGCGGGTCAAACATCACCAATGAAAAATTCTCTGCTGAGTTCATTGACACCTCACACAAGCTATACCTTAAACGGTTCAAATGTTAAGAAAGTGGGCGTGGCTTACGCATAGGCGGGCCAAACCATCACCAATGAAGAAGGAAGTCTCTGCTGAGTTCATTGACACCTCACACAAAGCTATACCTTAAACGGTTCAAATGTTATGAAAGGGGGCGTGGCCTGGCTGAGTGGGCGTGGTCAAATTATAGGGGCCGCCTCAGTATCACATGTAGACCACACATTCTAAGTTTCATGTAAATCGGATGATGTTTGTCATATAAGGCATATTTCCTGTTGCCAGATGGTGGCGCTGTCTCCAAAAGTCCATATTGGCCTGTAGGTGTCCTCAGGCCTGGACTTTTGGTGATTGTGGGAAATTTCAAGCAGATACGACGACGTACGCTGTAGTTAGAGCCACTTTCTCCATCATCACTAAACACTCAAAATGGCCGCCATGCCACGCCCACACCGTGTGACGAAAAGTTTTTCTTTTAATAACTTTTCATCGCAAACATCTTAAGATGACACACACCAAGTTTGAAGTTGATCGGATGAAAGCTCAAGGAGGAGTTCGTTAAAGTATAGCACCTTGTCTTTTGGGCCTATTTCCTGTTACCACTAGGGGGCGCTATGACTTTGAGCCAATAGCGGTGCGTATATGTCGTCAGGGGCGGACTCAGATTAATCCTGACAAGTTTCGATCCAATCGGACAACGTACGCTCAAGTTACACCCACTTCCTGTTTTGTTGGCGATTCGCACAAAATGGCCGCCCCGCCACGGCCACGCCCTATGACGAAAAGTTTTTCTTTTAATAACTTTTCATCGTTAACATCTTAAGATGACACACACCAAGTTTGAAGTTGATCGGATGAAAGCTCTAGGAGGAGTTCGTTAAAGTACGACACGTGGAAATGGCCAAAATCGCACTAATTTCGAACATTCAATCCAAAATGGCGGACTTCCTGTTTGGTTTAGGGGGGGGCTACAATGGAGTTTTATGTCCGCCCTGCCATGCTACATATGTTTACCAAGTTTCGTGAGTCTGCGTTAAACGTACTGCAGGGGCTCAATTTTCTTAATTTTGTAGGGGGCGCTAGCGAGCCATTTCTTTGCGCCTATTCCCGAAACCCTTAAAATACGTAAATTTTCACCAGACTTGATGCGACCGCCAAATATGGTGAGTTTTTGAATATGATAAGTCCCCCAAAAAGGCAATTCATTTGCCGGATAAAAGAAAGAATAATAATAATTAAAGCTGCAAGCAGCGATGAACGGGCCCTCGCTAACCTGCGCGAGTCGGGATACTGGCGGATGCCTCTCCTTGCCGCGCATTTGTGCGCCACTCAGACACTGAAAATCGTTGCCAAAGAAAAGTGAACTCCCTGCTGAGTTCAAAGACACCTCACAGAAGACTGTACGTCATACAAGCCATTATTTGTGAAAGGGGGCGTGGCCGCATCATAGGGGGGCGGGTCAAACATCACCATTATAAAAGGAAGTCTCTGCTGAGTTCAATGACACCTTGCACAAAACTGTATGTCATACGGTACATTATCTGTGAAAGGGGGCGTGGCCGCATCATAGGGGGCGGGTCAAACATCACCATTATAAAAGGAAGTCTCTGCTGAGTTCAGTGATCACACACAAGACTGTACGTCATACAAGCCATTATTCAGAAAGGGGCGTGGCCGCATCATAGGGGGGCGAGTCAAACATCACCAATGAAAAAGGAACTCTCTGCTGAGTTCAATAACACCTCACACAAGACTATACGTCATATGGTTCATTATCTGTGAAAGGGGGCGTGGCCGCATCATGGGGGGGCGGGTCAAACATCACCAATGATAAAGGAATTCTCTGCTGAGTTCAATGACACCTCACACAACACTGTACGTCATACAGTTCAATATATGTGAAAAGGGGCGTGGCCGCATCATAGGGGGGCGGGTCAAACATCACCAATGAAAAAGGAAGTCTCTGCTGAGTTCAATGATACTTCACACAAGACTACACCTTAAATGGGTCACCATTATGAAAGGGGCGTGGCCGCATCATAGGGGGCGGGAAAACATCACCAATGAAAAGGAACTCTCTGCTGAGTTCATTGACACCTCACACAAGATTCTACGTCATATGGTTCATTATCTGTGAAAGGCGTGGCCGCATCATAGGGGGCGGGTCAAACATCACCAATGAAAAGGAATTCTCTGCTGAGTTCATTGACACCTCACACAAAGCTATACCTTAAACGGTTCAAATGTTATGAAAGTGGGCGTGGCTTACGCATAGGGGCGGGCCAAACCATCACCAATGAAGAAGGAAGTCTCTGCTGAGTTCATTGACACCTCACACAAAGCTATACCTTAAACGGTTCAAATGTTATGAAAGGGGGCGTGGCCTGAGTGACTGGGCGTGGTCAAATTATAGGGGCCGCCTCAGTATCACATGTAGACCACACATTCTAAGTTTCATGTAAATCGGATGATGTTTGTCATATAAGGCATATTTCCTGCTGCCAGATGGTGGCGCTGTCTCCAAAGTCCATATTGGCCTGTAGGTGTCCTCAGGCCTGGACTCTTGGTGATTGTGGGAAATTTCAAGCAGATACGACAACGTACGCTGTAGTTACAGCCACTTTCTCCTTCATCGCTAAACACTCAAAATGGCCGCCATGCCACGCCCACACCGTTGACGAAAAGTTTTTCTTTTAATAACTTTTCATCGTTAACATCTTAAGATGACACACACCAAGTTTGAAGTTGATCGGATGAAAGCTCTAGGAGGAGTTCGTTAAAGTATAGCACCTTGTCTTTTAGGCCTACTTCCTGTTGCCACTAGGGGCGCTATGACTTTGAGCCAATAGCGGCGTGTAGATGTCGTCAGGGGCGGACTCTGATGAATCCTGAAAAGTTTCGATCCAATCGGACACTGTACGCCGAGTTACACCCACTTCCTGTTTTGGTGGCGAATCGCACAAAATGGCCGCCCTGCCACGGCCACGCCCTATGACGAAAAGTTTTTCTTTTAATAACTTTTCATCGTTAACATCTTAAGATGACACACACCAAGTTTGAAGCTGATTGGATGAAAGCTCTAGGAGGAGTTCGTTAAAGTACGACACGTGGAAATGGCCAAAATCGCACTAATTTCGAACATTCAATACAAAATGGCGGACTTCCTGTTGGGTTTAGGGGGCTACAATGGAGTTTTATGTCCGCCCTGCCATGCTACATATGTGGACCAAGTTCGTGACTCTACGTTAAACGTACTGCAGGGGCTGAATTTTCAATTTTGTAGGGGCGCTAGCGAGCCATTTTTGTGCGCCTATTCCCAAAACCATTAAAATACGTAAATTTTCACCAGAATTGATGCGACCGCCAAATATGGTGAGTTTTTGAATAT
Source organism: Percina caprodes (assembly GCA_013375575.1). NCBI lineage: Eukaryota > Metazoa > Chordata > Actinopteri > Perciformes > Percidae > Percina > Percina caprodes. The sequence continues at coordinate 29,999 of JABXJD010001318.1, forward strand.
GATAAGTCCCCCAAAAAGGCAATTCATTTGACGGATAAAAGAATAATAATAATAATTAAAGCTGCAAGCAGCGATGAACGGGCCCTCGCTAACCTGCGCGAGTCGGGGTTACTGGCGGACGCCTCTCCTTGCGACCGTGCATTTGCGCGTCACTCAGAAACCGAAATCATCGCAATGAAAAGGGAACTCTGCTGAGTTCTATAACACCTCACACAAGGCTATACATCATACAGTTCATTATCTGAAAGGGGCGTGGCCGCATCATAGGGGGCGGGTCAAACATCACCAATCAAAAGGAACTCTCTGCTGAGTTCAATGACACCTCACACAAGACTATACGTCATACAGTTCAATATATGTGAAAGGGGCGTGGCCGCATCATAGGGGGGCGGGTCAAACATCACCATTATAAAAGGAAGTCTCTGCTGAGTTCAATGACACCTCACACAACACTATACGTCATACAGTTCAATATATGTGAAAAGGGGCGTGGCCGCATCATAGGGGGGCGGGTCAAACATCACCAATGAAAAAGGAATTCTCTGCTGAGTTCATTGACACCTCACACAAAGCTATACCTTAAACGGTTCAAATGTTATGAAAGTGGGCGTGGCTTACGCATAGGGGCGGGCCAAACCATCACCAATGAAGAAGGAAGTCTCTGCTGAGTTCATTGACACCTCACACAAAGCTATACCTTAAACGGTTCAAATGTTATGAAAGGGGGCGTGGCCTGAGTGACTGGGCGTGGTCAAATTATAGGGGCCGCCTCAGTATCACATGTAGACCACACATTCTAAGTTTCATGTAAATCGGATGATGTTTGTCATATAAGGCATATTTCCTGCTGCCAGATGGTGGCGCTGTCTCCAAAAGTCCATATTGGCCTGTAGGTGTCCTCAGGCCTGGACTCTTGGTGATTGTGGGAAATTTCAAGCAGATACAACAACGTACGCTGTAGTTACAGCCACTTTCTCCTTCATCGCTAAACACTCAAAATGGCCGCCATGCCACGCCCACACCGTGTGACGAAAAGTTTTTCTTTTAATAACTTTTCATCGTCAACATCTTAAGATGACACACACCAAGTTTGAAGTTGATCAGATGAAAGCTCTAGGAGGAGTTCGTTAAAGTATAGCACCTTGTCTTTTAGGCCTACTTCCTGTTGCCACTAGGGGGCGCTATGACTTTGAGCCAATAGCGGCGTGTAGATGTCGTCAGGGGCGGACTCTGATGAATCCTGACAAGTTTCGAACCAATCGGCACTGTACGTCGAGTTACACCCACTTCCTGTTTTGGTGGCAAATCGCACAAAATGGCCGCCCCGCCACGGCCACGCCCTATGACGAAAAGTTTTTCTTTTAATAACTTTTCATCGTTAACATGTTAAGATGACACACACCAAGTTTGAAGCTGATTGGATGAAAGCTCTAGGAGGAGTTCGTTAAAGTACGACACGTGGAAATGGCCAAAATCGCACTAATTTCGAACATTCAATACAAAATGGCGGACTTCCTGTTGGGTTAGGGGGCTACAATGGAGTTTTATGTCCGCCCTGCCATGCTACATATGTGTACCAAGTTTCGTGGCTCTACGTTAAACGTAGTGCAGGGGCTGAATTTTCAAATTATTGTAGGGGCGCTAGCGAGCCATTTTGTGCGCCCATTCCCGAAACCATTAAAATACGTAAATTTTCACCAGACTTGATGCGACCGCCAAATATGGTGAGTTTTTGAATATGATAAGTCCCCAAAAAAGGCAATTCATTTGCCGGGAAAAGAATAATAATAATAATAATAATTCCTTCAGTTTCAATAGGCCTTCGCCGCTGTCGGCGCTCGGGCCCTAATAATAATAATAATTCCTTCAGTTTCAATAGGGCCTTCGCCGCTGTCGGCGCTCGGGCCCTAATTAAAGCTGCAAGCAGCGATGAACGGGCCCTCGCTAACCTGCGCGAGTCGGGATACTGGCGGACGCCTCCTTGCGGCCGCATTTGTGCGTCACTCAGACACTGAACATCGTCGCAAATGAAAAGGAACTCCCCGCTGAGTTCAATGACACCTCACACAAGACTCTACGTCATACGGTTCATTATCTGTGAAAGGGGGCGTGGCCGCATCATAGGGGGGCGGGTCAAACATCACCAATGACAAAGGAAGTCTCTGCTGAGTTCAACGATACCTCACACAATATTCTACGTCATACGGTTCATTATCTGTGAAAGGGGGCGTGGCCGCATCATGGGGGCGGGTCAAACATCACCAATGAAAAAGGAATTCTCTGCTGAGTTAATTGATACCTCACACAAAGCTGTACCTTAAACGGTTAAAATGTTATGAAAGTGGGCGTGGCTTACACATAGGGGGCGGGCCAAACCATCACCAATAAAGAAGGAAGTCTCTGCTGAGTTCATTGACACCTCACACAAAGCTATACCTTAAACGGTTCAAATGTTATGAAAGGGGCGTGGCCTGAGTGACTGGGCGTGGTCAAAATATAGGGGCCGCCTCAGTATCACATGTAGACCACACATTCTAAGTTTCATGTAAATCGGATGATGTTTGTCATATAAGGCATATTTCCTGTCGCCAGATGGTGGCGCTGTCTCCAAAAGTCCATATTGGCCTGTAGGTGTCCTCAGGCTTGGACTCTTGGTGATTGTGGGAAATTTCAAGCAGATACGACAACGTACGCTGTAGTTACAGCCACTTTCTCCTTCATCGCTAAACACTCAAAATGGCCGCCATGCCACGCCCACACCGTTCAACGAAAAGTTTTTCTTTCAATAACTTTTCATCGTTAACATCTTAAGATGACACACACCAAGTTTGAAGTTGATCGGATGAAAGCTCTAGGAGGAGTTCGTTAAAGTACGACACGTGGAAATGGCCAAAATCGCACTAATTTCGAACATTCAATACAAAATGGCGGACTTTCTGTTGGGTTTAGGGGGGGGCTACAATGGAGTTTTATGTCCGCCCTGCCATGCTACATATGTGGACCAAGTTTCGTGAGTCTACGTTAAACGTAGTGCAGGGGCTCAATTTTCATAATATTGTTTTGGTGGTGAATCGCACAAAATGGCCGCCCCGTCACGGCCACACCGTTCAACGAAAAAAATTTCTTTCAATAACTTTTCATCGTTAACATCTTAAGATGACACACACCAAGTTGGAAGTTGATTGGATGAAAGCTCTAGGAGGAGTTCGTTAAAGTACGACACGTGGAAATGGCCAAAATCGCACTAATTTTGAACATTTGAAAGGGCCCCCCCCTCTGTCCTCTCAGTGTCAGGGCCTGTTGCTATGGTGATTTCCTCAGAGAAGAGGCCAGAGTGGGTTTTTTTTCTGTTATAAGTCAGCAGTTGGTTCGCTAGCGCGAAAACTTTACGTCCGACAGACTCCATAGTTACACGTCTGCGATCAGCACAAGATTCTCTACATTTTGACCAACTATGATGTCTGTTGACGTAAAACTGGAGGACAGAGAGACATTTGTTTGGGCGAAAACCTCATTAAATCGTCCTCCAGCTGCCAGTTTCTTCATAGTTTCGTCGACAGTTGGTAGATCACAGCCCACAATTTAAGTCCGATAGACTCCATAGTTACACGTCTGCGACCGGAACAAGATTTCCTACATTTTGACCAATAATGAAGTCTGAAGACTGAAACCTGGAGGAGAAAGAGACATTAGTTTGAGAAAACCTTCATAGATCCGTCCTGCAGCCCCTCCCTCTGTCCTCTCAGTGTCAGGGCCTGTTGCTATGGTGATTTCCTCAGAGAAGAGGCCAGAGTGGGTTTTTTTTCTGTTATAAGTCAGCAGTTGGTTCGCTAGCGCGAAAACTTTACGTCCGACAGACTCCATAGTTACACGTCTGCGATCAGAACAAGATTTTCTACATTTTGACCAACTATGATGTCTGAAGACGTAAAACTGGAGGACAGAGAGACATTTGTTTGGGGAAAATTCATTAAATCATCCTCCAGCTGCCAGTTTTTCATAGTTTCGTCGACAGTTGGTAGATCACAGCCCACAATTTAAGTCCGATAGACTCCATAGTTACACGTCTGCGACCGGAACAAGATTTCCTACATTTTGACCAATAATGAAGTCTGAAGAGTTAAAACTGGAGGAGAGAGAGACATTAGTTTGAGAAACTTCCAGATATCCGTCCTCCAGCCCCCCACTCTGTCCTCCACTCTAGCTCTGAACATTCCACCACATACACACACATTGGAAAATCTGAGCCGGTCTGAAAACGGGACGATACGTAAACTGTGATTTGGGAGAAACCGTGCTTGATATCTGAACGCCCATTCAGCCCAATAAACGCCAAAGTCTTGTCTTCGATTTAACCTTTTAATCATGTTTCTACGTTAAAGTATGGCGACACAGCACGGTCCCAAAGAGGGGGCGTTTTGAGCGATGTTGAGAGTTTTCCCGAACTTTTCCCATTCAAGTCAATGGGAAGATTTTGCCGGTTTTTTGCCGATTTCGGGAAAACCGCGCGGCAAATCTGGTAGAAACTTCCGAGCACACCATTCCCGATCAATACCCACGTTTCGGTGTATTGTGGTTGCGCGTGTTGGCAACGCTTCGAGACTTATCGTTGGACGAAATTTGGCGGAAGATTAAGAATAAGAAATAATAATAATAACTAGAAAATTCCGCAGAAATTTTATCAGTGTGCCTGCTATTGGGGCACATCCGCATAGCAATAAAACCTAATAATGGCTGCCATGCCACGCCCACACCGTATGACGAAAAGTTTTTCTTTTAATAACTTTTCATCGTTAACATGTTAAGATGACACACACCAAGTTTGAAGTTGATCGGATGAAAGCTCTAGGAGGAGTTCGTTAAAGTACGACACGTGGAAATGGCCAAAATCGCACTAATTTCGAACATTCAATACAAAATGGCGGACTTTCTGTTGGGTTTAGGGGGGGGCTACAATGGAGTTTTATGTCCGCCCTGCCATGCTACATATGTGGACCAAGTTTCGTGAGTCTACGTTAAACGTAGTGCAGGGGCTCAATTTTCATAATATTGTTTTGGTGGTGAATCGCACAAAATGGCCGCCCGCCACGGCCACACCGTTCGACGAAAAAAATTTCTTTCAATAACTTTTCATCGTTAACATCTTAAGATGACACACACCAAGTTTGAAGTTGATCGGATGAAAGCTCTAGGAGGAGTTCGTTAAAGTACGACACGTGGAAATGGCCAAAATCGCACTATTTTCGAACATTTGAAAGGGCCCCCCCCTCTGTCCTCTCAGTGTCAGGGCCTGTTGCTATGGTGATTTCCTCAGAGAAGGGGCCAGAGTGGCGTTTTTTCTGTTATAAGTCAGCAGTTGGTTCGCTAGCGAAAACTTTAAGTCCGACAGACTCCATAGTTACACGTCTGCGATCAGAACAAGATTTTCTACATTTTGACCAACTATGATGTCTGAAGACGTAAAACTGGAGGAGAGAGAGACATTTGTTTGGGGAAAATGTCATTAAATCGTCCTCCAGCTGCCAGTTTTTCATAGTTTCGTCGACAGTTGGTAGATCACAGCCCACAATTTAAGTCCGATAGACTCCATAGTTACACGTCTGCGACCGGAACAAGATTTCCTACATTTTGACCAATAATGAAGTCTGAAGATTTAAAACTGGAGGAGAGAGAGACATTTGTTTGAGAAACTTCCAGATATCCGTCCTCCAGCCCCCCACTCTGTCCTCCACTCTAGCTCTGACATTCCACCACATACACACACATTGGAACATCTGAGCCGGTCTGAAAACGGGACGATACGTAAACTGTGATTTGGGAGAAACCGTGCTTGATATCTGAACGCCCATTCAGCCCAATAAACGCCAAAGTCTTGTCTTCGGTTTAACCTTTTAATCATGTTTCTACGTTAAAGTATGGCGACACAGCACGGTCCCAAAGAGGCGTTTTGAGCGATGTTGAGAGTTTTCCGAACTTTTCCCATTCAAGTCAATGGGAAGATTTTGCCGGTTTTGCCGATTTCGGGAAAACCACGGCAAATCTGGTAGAAACTTCCGAGCACACCATTCCCGATCAATACCCACGTTTGGTATTGTGTTTGCGCGTGTTGGCAACGGGACTTACGGACGGACGAAATTTGGCGGAAGATGAAGAATAATAATAACTAGAAAATTCCGCAGAAATTTTATCAGTGTGCCTGCTATTGGGGCACATCCGCATAGCAATAAAACCTAATAATGGCCGCCCGCGCGCCCACGTCGACAATTTTTTTCGTTAAAGTACGACACGTGGAAATGGCCAAAATCGCACTAATTTCGAACATTTGAAAGGGCCCCCTCTGTCCTCTCAGTGTCAGGGCCTGTTGCTATGGTGATTTCCTCAGAGAAGGGGCCAGAGTGGGGTTTTTTCTGTTATAAGTCAGCAGTTGGTGAGCCTAGCGCAAAACTTTACGTCCGACAGACTCCATAGTTACACGTCTGCGATCAGCACAAGATTTTCTACATGTTGACCAACTATGATGTCTGAAGACGTAAAACTGGAGGACAGAGAGACATTTGTTTGGGGAAAAGTCATTAAATCGTCCTCCAGCTGCCAGTTTTTTCATAGTTTCGCGACAGTTGGTAGATCACAGCCCACAATTTAAGTCCGATAGACTCCATAGTTACACGTCTGCGACCGAACAAGATTTCCTACATTTTGACCAATAATGAAGTCTGAAGAGTTAAAACTGGAGGAGAGAGAGACATTAGTTTGAGAAACTTCCAGATATCCGTCCTCCAGCCCCCACTCTGTCCTCCACTCTAGCTCTGAACATTCCACCACATACACACACATTGGAAAATCTGAGACGTCTGAAAACGGGACGATACGTAAACTGTGATTTGGGAGAAACCGTGCTTGATATCTGAACGCCCATTCAGCCCAATAAACGCCAAAGTCTTGTCTTCGGTTTAACCTTTTAATCATGTTTCTACGTTAAAGTATGGCGACACAGCACGGTCCCAAAGAGGGCGTTTGGAGCGATGTTGAGCCATCTCCCGAACATTTCCCATTCATGTCTATGGGTCATTTTTTGCCGTATTTTTGCCGATTTCGGGAAAACCGCGCGGCAAATCTGGTTGAAACTTCCGAGCACACCATTCCCGATCATTACCCACGTTTCGGTGTATTGGGTTTGCGCGTGTTGGCAACGCTTCGAGACTTATCGTTGGACAAAAAACGGACGGAATAATAATAAGTATGAGCAATAATAGTCATTGTGCCGAGTGCTGCTATTGCAGCACCTCGGCACACTGAATAATAAGTATGAGCAATAGTCATTGTGCGAGTGCTGCTATTGCAGCACCTCGCACACTGAACTAGAAAATTCAGAAATTTTATCAGTGTGCCTGCTATTGGGGCACATCCGACTAGCAATAAAACCTAATAATGGCCGCCCGCCACGCCACACCGTTCGACGAAAAATTTTCTTTCAATAACTTTTCATCGTTAACATCTTAAGATGACACACACCAAGTTTGAAGTTGATCGGATGAAAGCTCTAGGAGGAGTTCGTTAAAGTACGACACGTGGAAATGGCCAAAATCGCACTAATTTCTAACATTCAATACAAAATGGCGGACTTCCTGTTGGGTTTAGGGGGGGGCTACAATGGAGTTTTATGTCCGTCCTGCCATGCTACATATGTGGACCAAGTTTCGTGAGTCTACGTTAAACGTAGTGCAGGGGCTCAATTTTCATAATATTGTTTTGGTGGCGAATCGCACAAAATGGCCGCCCCGCCACGGCCACACCGTTCGACGAAAATTTTTTCTTTCAATAACTTTTCATCGTTAACATCTTAAGATGACACACACCAAGTTGGAAGTTGATTGGATGAAAGCTCTAGGAGGAGTTCGTTAAAGTACGACACGTGGAAATGGCCAAAATCGCACTAATTTCGAACATTTGAAAGGGCCCCCTCTGTCCTCTCAGTGTCAGGGCCTGTTGCTATGGTGATTTCCTCAGAGAAGAGGCCAGAGTGGGTTTTTTTTCTGTTATAAGTCAGCAGTTGGTGAGCCTAGCGCGAAAACTTTACGTCCGACAGACTCCATAGTTACACGTCTGCGATCAGAACAAGATTTTCTACATTTTGACCAACTATGATGTCTGAAGACGTCAAACTGGAGGACAGAGGGACATTTGTTTGGGGAAAATGTCATTAAATCGTCCTCCAGCTGCCAGTTTTTCATAGTTTCGTCGACAGTTGGTAGATCACAGCCCACAATTTAAGTCCGATAGACTCCATAGTTACACGTCTGCGACCGGAACAAGATTTCCTACATTTTGACCAATAATGAAGTCTGAAGAGTTAAAACTGGAGGAGAGAGAGACATTAGTTTGAGAAACTTCCAGATATCCGTCCTCCAGCCCCCCACTCTGTCCTCCACTCTAGCTCTGAACATTCCACCACATACACACACATTGGAAAATCTGAGCCGGTCTGAAAACGGGACGATACGTAAACTGTGATTTGGGAGAAACCGTGCTTGATATCTGAACGCCCATTCAGCCCAATAAACGCCAAAGTCTTGTCTTCGGTTTAACCTTTTAATCATGTTTCTACGTTAAAGTATGGCGACACAGCACGGTCCCAAAGAGGGGGCGTTTTGAGCGATGTTGAGAGTTTTCCCGAACATTTCCCATTCAAGTCAATGGGAAAATTTTGCCGGTTTTTTGCCGATTTCGGGAAAACCGCGCGGCAAATCTGGTTAAAACTTCCGAGCACACCATTCCCGATCATTACCCACGTTTCGGTGTATTGTGTTTGCGTGTTGGCAACGCGGGACTTACGGACGGACGAAATTTGGCGGAAGATGAAGAATAATAATAAGTATGAGCAATAATAGTCATTGTGCCGAGTGCTGCTATTGCAGCACTCGGCACACTGAACTAGAAAATTCCGCAGAAATTTTATCAGTGTGCCTGCTATTGGGGCACATCCGCATAGCAATAAAAGCTAATAATGGCTGCCATGCCACTTCCACACCGTATGACGAAAAGTTTTCTTTTAATAACTTTTCATCGTTAACATGTTAAGATGACACACAAGTTTGAAGTTGATCGGATGAAAGCTCTAGGAGGAGTTCGTTAAAGTACGACACGTGGAAATGGCCAAAATCGCACTAATTTCGAACATTCAATACAAAATGGCGGACTTCCTGTTGGGTTTAGGGGGGGGCTACAATGGAGTTTTATGTCCGCCCTGCCATGCTACATATGTGGACCAAGTTTCGTGAGTCTACGTTAAACGTAGTGCAGGGGCTCAATTTTCATAATATTGTTTTGGTGGCGAATCGCACAAAATGGCCGCCCCGCCACGGCCACACCGTTCGACGAAAATTTTTTCTTTCAATAACTTTTCATCGTTAACATGTTAAGATGACACACACCAAGTTTGAAGTTGATCGGATGAAAGCTCTAGGAGGAGTTCGTTAAAGTACGACACGTGGAAATGGCCAAAATCGCACTAATTTCGAACATTCAATACAAAATGGCGGACTTCCTGTTGGGTTTAGGGGGCTACAATGGAGTTTTATGTCCGTCCTGCCATGCTACATATGTGGACCAAGTTTCGTGAGTCTACGTTAAACGTAGTGCAGGGCTCAATTTTCATAATATTGTTTTGGTGGCGAATCGCACAAAATGGCCGCCCGCCACGGCCACACCGTTCGGCGAAAAATTTCTTTCAATAACTTTTCATCGTTAACATCTTAAGATGACACACACCAAGTTGAAGTTGATTGGATGAAAGCTCTAGGAGGAGTTCGTTAAAGTACGACACGTGGAAATGGCCAAAATCGCACTAATTTCAAACATTTGAAAGGGCCCCCCCCTCTGTCCTCTCAGTGTCAGGGCCTGTTGCTATGGTGATTTCCTCAGAGAAGAGGCCAGAGTGGGTTTTTTTCTGTTATAAGTCAGCAGTTGGTTCGCTAGCGCGAAAACTTTACGTCCGACAGACTCCATAGTTACACGTCTGCGATCAGAACAAGATTTTCTACATTTTGACCAACTATGATGTCTGAAGACGTAAAACTGGAGGACAGAGAGACATTTGTTTGGGGAAAATGTCATTAAATCGTCCTCCAGCTGCCAGTTTTTTCATAGTTTCGTCGACAGTTGGTAGATCACAGCCCACAATTTAAGTCCGATAGACTCCATAGTTACACGTCTGCGACCGGAACAAGATTTCCTACATTTTGACCAATAATGAAGTCTGAAGAGTTAAAACTGGAGGAGAGAGAGACATTAGTTTGAGAAACTTCCAGATATCCGTCCTCCAGCCCCCACTCTGTCCTCCACTCTAGCTCTGAACATTCCACCACATACACACACATTGGAAAATCTGAGCGGTCTGAAAACGGGACGATACGTAAACTGTGATTTGGGAGAAACCGTGCTTGATATCTGAACGCCCATTCAGCCCAATAAACGCCAAAGTCTTGTCTTCGGTTTAACCTTTTAATCATGTTTCTACGTTAAAGTATGGCGACACAGCACGGTCCCAAAGAGGGCGTTTTTAGCGATGTTGAGAGTTTTCCCGAACTTTTCCCATTCAAGTCAATGGGAAGATTTTGCGTTTTTGCCGATTTCGGGAAAACCGCGGCAAATCTGGTAGAAACTTCCGAGCACACCATTCCCGATCAATACCCACGTTTCGGTGTATTGTGTTTGCGCGTGTTAGCAACGCGGGACTTACGGACGGACGAAATTTGGGGAAGATGAAGAATAATAATAACTAGAAAATTCCGCAGAAATTTTATCAGTGTGCCTGCTATTGGGGCACATCCGCATAGCAATAAAAGCTAATAATGGCTGCCATGCCACTTCCGCACCGTATGACGAAAAGTTTTTCTTTCAATAACTTTTCATCGTTAACATCTTAAGATGACACACACCAAGTTTGAAGTTGATTGGATGAAAGCTCTAGGAGGAGTTCGTTAAAGTACGACACGTGGAAATGGCCAAAATCGCACTAATTTCGAACATTCAATACAAAATGGTGGACTTCCTGTTGGGTTTATGGGGGGGCTACAATGGAGTTTTATGTCCGCCCTGCCATGCTACATATGTGGACCAAGTTTCGTGAGTCTACGTTAAACGTAGTGCAGGGCTCAATTTTCATAATATTGTTTTGGTGGCGAATCGCACAAAATGGCCGCCCGCCACGGCCACACCGTTCGACGAAAATTTTTCTTTCAATAACTTTTCATCGTTAACATCTTAAGATGACACACACCAAGTTTGAAGTTGATTGGATGAAAGCTCTAGGAGGAGTTCGTTAAAGTACGACACGTGGAAATGGCCAAAATCGTACTAATTTCAAACATTCAATACAAAATGGCGGACTTCCTGTTGGGTTTAGGGGGGGGCTACAATGGAGTTTTATGTCCGTCCTTCCATGCTACATATGTGGACCAAGTTTCGTGAGTCTACGTTAAACGTAGTGCAGGGGCTCAATTTTCTTAATATTGTTTTGGTGGCGAATCGCACAAAATGGCCGCCCGCCACGGCCACACCGTTCGACGAAAAATTTTCTTTCAATAACTTTTCATCGTTAACATCTTAAGATGACACACACCAAGTTTGAAGTTGATTGGATGAAAGCTCTAGGAGGAGTTCGTTAAAGTACGACACGTGGAAATGGCCAAAATCGCACTAATTTCGAACATTTGAAAGGGCCCCCTCTGTCCTCTCAGTGTCAGGGCCTGTTGCTATGGTGATTTCCTCAGAGAAGAGGCCAGAGTGGGTTTTTTCTGTTATAAGTCAGCAGTTGGTTCGCTAGCGCAAAACTTTACGTCCGACAGACTCCATAGTTACACGTCTGCGATCAGCACAAGATTTTCTACATTTTGACCAACTATGATGTCTGAAGACGTAAAACTGGAGGACAGAGAGACATTTGTTTGGGGAAAATGTCATTAAATCGTCCTCCAGCTGCCAGTTTTTCATAGTTTCGTCGACAGTTGGTAGATCACAGCCCACAATTTAAGTCCGATAGACTCCATAGTTACACGTCTGCGACCGGAACAAGATTTCCTACATTTTGACCAATAATGAAGTCTGAAGAGTTAAAACTGGAGGAGAGAGAGACATTAGTTTGAGAAACTTCCAGATATCCGTCCTCCAGCCCCCACTCTGTCCTCCACTCTAGCTCTGACATTCCACCACATACACACACATTGGAAAATCTGAGCGGTCTGAAAACGGGACGATACGTAAACTGTGATTTGGGAGAAACCGTGCTTGATATCTGAACGCCCATTCAGCCCAATAAACGCCAAAGTCTTGTCTTCGGTTTAACCTTTTAATCATGTTTCTACGTTAAAGTATGGCGACACAGCACGGTCCCAAAGAGGGGGCGTTTTGAGCGATGTTGAGAGTTTTCCCGAACTTTTCCCATTCAAGTCAATGGGAAAATTTTGCCGATTTTGCCGATTTCGGAAAACCGCGGCAAATCTGGTTAAAACTTCCGAGCACACCATTCCCGATCAATACCCACATTTCGGTGTATTGTGTTTGCGCGTGTTGGCAACGCTTCGGGACTTACGGACGGACGAAATTTGGCGGAAGATGGAGAATAAGAAATAATAATAAGTATGAGCAATAATAGTCATTGTGCCGAGTGCTGCTATTGCAGCACCTCGGCACACTGAACTAGAAAATTCCGCAGAAATTTTATCAGTGTGCCTGCTATTGGGGCACATCCGCATAGCAATAAAAGCTAATAATGGCCGCCCCGCCACGCCCACACCGTTCGACGAAAAATTTTTCTTTCAATAACTTTTCATCGTTAACATGTTAAGATGACACACACCAAGTTTGAAGTTGATCGGATGAAAGCTCTAGGAGGAGTTCGTTAAAGTACGACACGTGGAAATGGCCAAAATCGCACTAATTTCGAACATTCAATACAAAATGGCGGACTTCCTGTTGGGTTTAGGGGGGGGCTACAATGGAGTTTTATGTCCGTCCTGCCATGCTACATATGTGGACCAAGTTTCGTGAGTCTACGTTAAACGTAGTGCAGGGGCTCAATTTTCATAATATTGTTTTGGTGGCAAATCGCACAAAATGGCCGCCCCCACGGCCACACCGTTCGACGAAAAAATTTCTTTCAATAACTTTTCATCGTTAACATCTTAAGATGACACACACCAAGTTGGAAGTTGATTGGATGAAAGCTCTAGGAGGAGTTCGTTAAAGTACGACACGTGGAAATGGCCAAAATCGCACTAATTTCAAACATTCAATACAAAATGGTGGACTTCCTGTTGGGTTTAGGGGGGGGCTACAATTGAGTTTTATGTCCGTCCTGCCATGCTACATATGTGGACCAAGTTTCGTGAGTCTACGTTAAACGTAGTGCAGGGGCTCAATTTTCTTAATATTGTTTTGGTGGCAAATCGCACAAAATGGCCGCCCGCCACGGCCACACCGTTCGAAAAAAATTTCTTTCAATAACTTTTCATCGTTAACATCTTAAGATGACACACACCAAGTTTGAAGTTGATCGGATGAAAGCTCTAGGAGGAGTTCGTTAAAGTACGACACGTGGAAATGGCCAAAATCGCACTAATTTCGAACATTTGAAAGGGCCCCCCCCTCTGTCCTCTCAGTGTCAGGGCCTGTTGCTATGGTGATTTCCTCAGAGAAGGGGCCAGAGTGGGTTTTTTCTGTTATAAGTCAGCAGTTGGTTCGCTAGCGCGAAAACTTTACGTCCGACAGACTCCATAGTTACACGTCTGCGATCAGCACAAGATTTTCTACATTTTGACCAACTATGATGTCTGAAGACGTAAAACTGGAGGACAGAGAGACATTTGTTTGGGGAAAATGTCATTAAATCGTCCTCCAGCTGCCAGTTTTTTCATAGTTTCGTCGACAGTTGGTAGATCACAGCCCACAATTTAAGTCCGATAGACTCCATAGTTACACGTCTGCGACCGAACAAGATTTCCTACATTTTGACCAATAATGAAGTCTGAAGAGTTAAAACTGGAGGAGAGAGAGACATTAGTTTGAGAAACTTCCAGATATCCGTCCTCCAGCCCCCACTCTGTCCTCCACTCTAGCTCTGAACATTCCACCACATACACACACATTGGAAAATCTGAGACGTCTGAAAACGGGACGATACGTAAACTGTGATTTGGGAGAAACCGTGCTTGATATCTGAACGCCCATTCAGCCCAATAAACGCCAAAGTCTTGTCTTCGGTTTAACCTTTTAATCATGTTTCTACGTTAAAGTATGGCGACACAGCACGGTCCCAAAGAGGCGTTTTGAGCGATGTTGAGCCATTTCGAACATTTCCCATTCAAGTCAATGGGTTTTTGCCGTATTTTTGCCGATTTCGGGAAAACCGCGGCAAATCTGGTAGAGACTTCCGAGCACACCATTCCCGATCAATACCCACGTTTCGGTGTATTGTGTTTGCGCGTGTTGGCAACGCTTCGAGACTTACGGACGGACGAAATTTGGCGGAAGATTAAGAATAAGAAATAACTAGAAAATTCCGCAGAAATTTTATCAGTGTGCCTGCTATTGGGGCACATCCGCATAGCAATAAAACCTAATAATGGCTGCCATGCCACGCCCACACCGTATGACGAAAAGTTTTTCTTTTAATAACTTTTCATCGTTAACATGTTAAGATGACACACACCAAGTTTGAAGTTGATTGGATGAAAGCTCTAGGAGGAGTTCGTTAAAGTACGACACGTCGAAATGGCCAAAATCGCACTAATTTCGAACATTCAATACAAAATGGCGGACTTCCTGTTGGGTTTAGGGGGGGGCTACAATGGAGTTTTATGTCCGTCCTGCCATGCTACATATGTGGACCAAGTTTCGTGAGTCTACGTTAAACGTAGTGCAGGGGCTCAATTTTCATAATATTGTTTTGGTGGCGAATCGCACAAAATGGCCGCCCGCCACGGCCACACCGTTCAACGAAAAAATTTCTTTCAATAACTTTTCATCGTTAACATCTTAAGATGACACACACCAAGTTTGAAGTTGATTGGATGAAAGCTCTAGGAGGAGTTCGTTAAAGTACGACACGTGGAAATGGCCAAAATCGCACTAATTTGAACATTTGAAAGGGCCCCCTCTGTCCTCTCAGTGTCAGGGCCTGTTGCTATGGTGATTTCCTCAGAGAAGAGGCCAGAGTGGGTTTTTTTCTGTTATAAGTCAGCAGTTGGTGAGCCTAGCGAAAACTTTACGTCCGACAGACTCCATAGTTACACGTCTGCGATCAGCACAAGATTTTCTACATTTTGACCAACTATGATGTCTGAAGACGTAAAACTGGAGGACAGAGAGACATTTGTTTGGGGAAAATGTCATTAAATCGTCCTCCAGCTGCCAGTTTTTTCATAGTTTCGTCGACAGTTGGTAGATCACAGCCCACAATTTAAGTCCGATAGACTCCATAGTTACACGTCTGCGACCGAACAAGATTTCCTACATTTTGACCAATAATGAAGTCTGAAGAGTTAAAACTGGAGGAGAGAGACATTTGTTTGGGAAAACCTTCATAGATCCGTCCTGCAGCCCCCCCTCTGTCCTCTCAGTGTCAGGACCTGTTGCTATGGTGATTTCCTCAGAGAAGAGGCCAGAGTGGGGTTTTTTCTGTTATAAGTCAGCAGTTGGTTCGCTAGCGCGAAAACTTTACGTCCGACAGACTCCATAGTTACACGTCTGCGATCAGAACAAGATTTTCTACATTTTGACCAACTATGATGTCTGAAGACGTAAAACTGGAGGACAGAGAGACATTTGTTTGGGGAAAATGTCATTAAATCGTCCTCCAGCTGCCAGTTTTTCATAGTTTCGTCGACAGTTGGTAGATCACAGCCCACAATTTAAGTCCGATAGACTCCATAGTTACACGTCTGCGACCGGAACAAGATTTCCTACATTTTGACCAATAATGAAGTCTGAAGAGTTAAAACTGGAGGAGAGAGAGACATTAGTTTGAGAAACTTCCAGATATCCGTCCTCCAGCCCCCACTCTGTCCTCCACTCTAGCTCTGAACATTCCACCACATACACACATTGGAAAATCTGAGCGGTCTGAAAACGGGACGATACGTAAACTGTGATTTGGGAGAAACCGTGCTTGATATCTGAACGCCCATTCAGCCCAATAAACGCCAAAGTCTTGTCTTCGGTTTAACCTTTTAATCATGTTTCTACGTTAAAGTATGGCGACACAGCACGGTCCCAAAGAGGGGGCGTTTTGAGCGATGTTGAGCCATCTCCCGAACATTTCCCATTCAAGTCAATGGGTCATTTTGCCGTTTTTTGCCGATTTCGGGAAAACCGCGGCAAATCTGGTTGAAACTTCCGAGCACACCATTCCCGATCATTACCCACGTTTGGTGTATTGGGTTTGCGCGTGTTGCAACGAGACTTATCGTTGGACAAAAAACGGACGGAATAATAATAATAATAATAATAATAATAATAAGTATGAGCAATAATAGTCATTGTGCCGAGTACTGCTATTGCAGCACCTCGGCACACTGAATAATAACTAGAAAATTCCGCAGAAATTTTATCAGTGTGCCTGCTATTGGGGCACATCCGACTAGCAATAAAACCTAATAATGGCTGCCATGCCACGCCCACACCGTTCGACGAAAAGTTTTTCTTTCAATAACTTTTCATCGTTAACATGTTAAGATGACACACACCAAGTTTGAAGTTGATCGGATGAAAGCTCTAGGAGGAGTTCGTTAAAGTACGACACGTGGAAATGGCCAAAATCGCACTAATTTCGAACATTCAATACAAAATGGCGGACTTCCTGTTGGGTTTAGGGGGGGGCTACAATGGAGTTTTATGTCCGTCCTGCCATGCTACATATGTGGACCAAGTTTCGTGAGTCTACGTTAAACGTAGTGCAGGGGCTCAATTTTCATAATATTGTTTTGGTGGCGAATCGCACAAAATGGCCGCCCCGCCACGGCCACACCGTTCGACGAAAAAAATTTCTTTCAATAACTTTTCATCGTTAACATCTTAAGATGACACACACCAAGTTGGAAGTTGATTGGATGAAAGCTCTAGGAGGAGTTCGTTAAAGTACGACACGTGGAAATGGCCAAAATCGCACTAATTTTGAACATTTGAAAGGGCCCCCCCCTCTGTCCTCTCAGTGTCAGGGCCTGTTGCTATGGTGATTTCCTCAGAGAAGGGGCCAGAGTGGTTTTTTTTTCTGTTACAAGTCAGCAGTTGGTTCGCTAGCGCGAAAACTTTACGTCCGACAGACTCCATAGTTACACGTCTGCGATCAGAACAAGATTCTCTACATGTTGACCAACTATGATGTCTGAAGACGTAAAACTGGAGGACAGAGAGACATTTGTTTGGGGAAAATGTCATTAAATCGTCCTCCAGCTGCCAGTTTTTCATAGTTTCGTCGACAGTTGGTAGATCACAGCCCACAATTTAAGTCCGATAGACTCCATAGTTACATGTCTGCGACCGAACAAGATTTCCTACATTTTGACCAATAATGAAGTCTGAAGAGTTAAAACTGGAGGAGAGAGAGACATTAGTTTGAGAAACTTCCAGATATCCGTCCTCCAGCTCCCACTCTGTCCTCCACTCTAGCTCTGAACATTCCACCACATACACACACATTGGAAAATCTGAGCCGGTCTGAAAACGGGACGATACGTAAACTGTGATTTGGGAGAAACCGTGCTTGATATCTGAACGCCCATTCAGCCCAATAAACGCCAAAGTCTTGTCTTCGGTTTAACCTTTTAATCATGTTTCTACGTTAAAGTATGGCGACACAGCACGGTCCCAAAGAGGGCGTTTTGAGCGATGTTGAGAGTTTTCCGAACATTTCCCATTCAAGTCAATGGGAAAATTTTGCCGGTTTTTGCCGATTTCGGGAAAACCGCGCGGCAAATCTGGTAGAAACTTCCGAGCACACCATTCCCGATCAATACCCACGTTTGGTGTATTGTGTTTGCGCGTGTTGGCAACCGGGACTTACGGACGGACGAAAATGTGGCGGAAGATGAAAAATAATAATAATAAGTATGAGCAATAATAGTCATTGTGCCGAGTGCTGCTATTGCAGCACCTACACTGAACTAGAAAATTCCGCAGAAATTTTATCAGTGTGCCTGCTATTGGGGCACATCCGACTAGCAATAAAACCTAATAATGGCCGCCCGCGGCCACACCGTTCGACGAAAAATTTTCTTTCAATAACTTTTCATCGTTAACATCTTAAGATGACACACACCAAGTTTGAAGTTGATCGGATGAAAGCTCTAGGAGGAGTTCGTTAAAGTACGACACGTGGAAATGGCCAAAATCGCACTAATTTCGAACATTCAATACAAAATGGCGGACTTCCTGTTGGGTTTAGGGGGCTACAATGGAGTTTTATGTCCGTCCTGCCATGCTACATATGTGGACCAAGTTTCGTGAGTCTACGTTAAACGTAGTGCAGGGGCTCAATTTTCATAATATTGTTTTGGTGGCGAATCGCACAAAATGGCCGCCCGCCACGGCCACACCGTTCGACGAAAAAAATTTCTTTCAATAACTTTTCATCGTTAACATCTTAAGATGACACACACCAAGTTGGAAGTTGATTGGATGAAAGCTCTAGGAGGAGTTCGTTAAAGTACGACACGTGGAAATGGCCAAAATCGCACTAATTTCGAACATTTGAAAGGGCCCCCTCTGTCCTCTCAGTGTCAGGGCCTGTTGCTATGGTGATTTCCTCAGAGAAGAGGCCAGAGTGGGTTTTTTTCTGTTATAAGTCAGCAGTTGGTTCGCTAGCGCGAAAACTTTACGTCCGACAGACTCCATAGTTACACGTCTGCGATCAGAACAAGATTTTCTACATTTTGACCAACTATGATGTCTGAAGACGTAAAACTGGAGGACAGAGAGACATTTGTTTGGGGAAAATGTCATTAAATCGTCCTCCAGCTGCCAGTTTTTTCATAGTTTCGTCGACAGTTGGTAGATCACAGCCCACAATTTAAGTCCGATAGACTCCATAGTTACACGTCTGCGACCGGAACAAGATTTCCTACATTTTGACCAATAATGAAGTCTGAAGAGTTAAAACTGGAGGAGAGAGAGACATTAGTTTGAGAAACTTCCAGATATCCGTCCTCCAGCCCCCACTCTGTCCTCCACTCTAGCTCTGACATTCCACCACATACACACACATTGGAAAATCTGAGCCGGTCTGAAAACGGGACGATACGTAAACTGTGATTTGGGAGAAACCGTGCTTGATATCTGAACGCCCATTCAGCCCAATAAACGCCAAAGTCTTGTCTTCGGTTTAACCTTTTAATCATGTTTCTACGTTAAAGTATGGCGACACAGCACGGTCCCAAAGAGGGGCGTTTTAGCGATGTTGAGAGTTTTCCCGAACTTTTCCCATTCAAGTCAATGGGAAGATTTTGCCGTTTTTTGCCGATTTCGGAAAACCGCGGCAAATCTGGTAGAAACTTCCGAGCACACCATTCCCGATCAATACCCACGTTTGGTGTATTGTGTTTGCGCGTGTTGGCAACGGGACTTACGGACGGACGAAATTTGGCGGATGAAGAATAATAATAACTAGAAAATTCCGCAGAAATTTTATCAGTGTGCCTGCTATTGGGGCACATCCGCTAGCAATAAAACCTAATAATGGCCGCCCGCCACACCGTTCGACGAAAAATTTTCTTTCAATAACTTTTCATCGTTAACATCTTAAGATGACACACACCAAGTTTGAAGTTGATCGGATGAAAGCTCTAGGAGGAGTTCGTTAAAGTACGACACGTGGAAATGGCCAAAATCGCACTAATTTCGAACATTCAATACAAAATGGCGGACTTCCTGTTGGGTTTAGGGGGCTACAATGGAGTTTTATGTCCGTCCTGCCATGCTACATATGTGGACCAAGTTTCGTGAGTCTACGTTAAACGTAGTGCAGGGGCTCAATTTTCATAATATTGTTTTGGTGGCGAATCGCACAAAATGGCCGCCGCCACGGCCACACCGTTCGACGAAAAAATTTCTTTCAATAACTTTTCATCGTTAACATCTTAAGATGACACACACCAAGTTTGAAGTTGATCGGATGAAAGCTCTAGGAGGAGTTCGTTAAAGTACGACACGTGGAAATGGCCAAAATCGCACTAATTTCGAACATTCAATACAAAATGGTGGACTTCCTGTTGGGTTTAGGGGGGGGCTACAATGGAGTTTTATGTCCGTCCTGCCATGCTACATATGTGGACCAAGTTTCGTGAGTCTACGTTAAACGTAGTGCAGGGGCTCAATTTTCTTAATATTGTTTTGGTGGCAAATCGCACAAAATGGCCGCCCGCCACGGCCACACCGTTCGACGAAAAATTTCTTTCAATAACTTTTCATCGTTAACATCTTAAGATGACACACACCAAGTTGGAAGTTGATTGGATGAAAGCTCTAGGAGGAGTTCGTTAAAGTACGACACGTGGAAATGGCCAAAATCGCACTAATTTCGAACATTTGAAAGGGCCCCCTCTGTCCTCTCAGTGTCAGGGCCTGTTGCTATGGTGATTTCCTCAGAGAAGAGGCCAGAGTGGGTTTTTTTCTGTTATAAGTCAGCAGTTGGTTCGCTAGCGCGAAAACTTTACGTCCGACAGACTCCATAGTTACACGTCTGCGATCAGAACAAGATTTTCTACATTTTGACCAACTATGATGTCTGAAGACGTAAAACTGGAGGACAGAGAGACATTTGTTTGGGGAAAATGTCATTAAATCGTCCTCCAGCTGCCAGTTTTTCATAGTTTCGTCGACAGTTGGTAGATCACAGCCCACAATTTAAGTCCGATAGACTCCATAGTTACACGTCTGCGACCGGAACAAGATTTCCTACATTTTGACCAATAATGAAGTCTGAAGAGTTAAAACTGGAGGAGAGAGAGACATTAGTTTGAGAAACTTCCAGATATCCGTCCTCCAGCCCCCACTCTGTCCTCCACTCTAGCTCTGAACATTCCACCACATACACACACATTGGAAAATCTGAGCGGTCTGAAAACGGGACGATACGTAAACTGTGATTTGGGAGAAACCGTGCTTGATATCTGAACGCCCATTCAGCCCAATAAACGCCAAAGTCTTGTCTTCGGTTTAACCTTTTAATCATGTTTCTACGTTAAAGTATGGCGACACAGCACGGTCCCAAAGAGGGCGTTTTGAGCGATGTTGAGAGTTTTCCGAACATTTCCCATTCAAGTCAATGGGAAAATTTTGCGATTTTTGCCGATTTCGGAAAACCGCGGCAAATCTGGTAGAAACTTCCGAGCACACCATTCCCGATCAATACCCACGTTTCGGTGTATTGTGTTTGCGCGTGTTGGCAACGCTTCGGGACTTACGGACGGACGAAATTTGGCGGAAGATGGAGAATAAGAATAATAATAAGTATGAGCAATAATAGTCATTGTGCCGAGTGCTGCTATTGCAGCACCTCGGCACTGAACTAGAAAATTCCGCAGAAATTTTATCAGTGTGCCTGCTATTGGGGCACATCCGCATAGCAATAAAAGCTAATAATGGCCGCCCGCCACGCCCACACCGTTGACGAAAATTTTTCTTTCAATAACTTTTCATCGTCAACATGTTAAGATGACACACACCAAGTTTGAAGTTGATCGGATGAAAGCTCTAGGAGGAGTTCGTTAAAGTACGACACGTGGAAATGGCCAAAATCGCACTAATTTCGAACATTCAATACAAAATGGCGGACTTCCTGTTGGGTTTAGGGGGGGGCTACAATGGAGTTTTATGTCCGTCCTGCCATGCTACATATGTGGACCAAGTTTCGTGAGTCTACGTTAAACGTAGTGCAGGGGCTCAATTTTCATAATATTGTTTTGGTGGTGAATCGCACAAAATGGCCGCCCGCCACGGCCACACCGTTCGACGAAAAATTTCTTTCAATAACTTTTCATCGTTAACATCTTAAGATGACACACACCAAGTTGGAAGTTGATTGGATGAAAGCTCTAGGAGGAGTTCGTTAAAGTACGACACGTGGAAATGGCCAAAATCGCACTAATTTCGAACATTTGAAAGGGCCCCCTCTGTCCTCTCAGTGTCAGGGCCTGTTGCTATGGTGATTTCCTCAGAGAAGAGGCCAGAGTGGGTTTTTTTCTGTTATAAGTCAGCAGTTGGTTCGCTAGCGAAAACTTTACGTCCGACAGACTCCATAGTTACACGTCTGCGATCAGAACAAGATTTTCTACATTTTGACCAACTATGATGTCTGAAGACGTAAAACTGGAGGACAGAGAGACATTTGTTTGGGGAAAATGTCATTAAATCGTCCTCCAGCTGCCAGTTTTTTCATAGTTTCGTCGACAGTTGGTAGATCACAGCCCACAATTTAAGTCCGATAGACTCCATAGTTACACGTCTGCGACCGAACAAGATTTCCTACATTTTGACCAATAATGAAGTCTGAAGAGTTAAAACTGGAGGAGAGAGAGACATTAGTTTGAGAAACTTCCAGATATCCGTCCTCCAGCTCCCCACTCTGTCCTCCACTCTAGCTCTGAACATTCCACCACATACACACACATTGGAAAATCTGAGCCGGTCTGAAAACGGGACGATACGTAAACTGTGATTTGGGAGAAACCGTGCTTGATATCTGAACGCCCATTCAGCCCAATAAACGCCAAAGTCTTGTCTTCGGTTTAACCTTTTAATCATGTTTCTACGTTAAAGTATGGCGACACAGCACGGTCCCAAAGAGGGCGTTTTGAGCGATGTTGAGAGTTTTCCAACATTTCCCATTCAAGTCAATGGGAAAATTTTGCCGGTTTTTGCCGATTTCGGGAAAACCGCGGCAAATCTGGTAGAAACTTCCGAGCACACCATTCCCGATCAATACCCACGTTTCGGTGTATTGTGTTTGCGCGTGTTGGCAACGCTTCGGGACTTACGGACGGACGAAAATGTGGCGGAAGATGAAAAAGAATAATAATAATAAGTATGAGCAATAATAGTCATTGTGCCGAGTGCTGCTATTGCAGCACCTCGGCACACTGAACTAGAAAATTCCGCAGAAATTTTATCAGTGTGCCTGCTATTGGGGCACATCCGACTAGCAATAAAACCTAATAATGGCCGCCGCCACGGCCACACCGTTCGACGAAAAATTTTCTTTCAATAACTTTTCATCGTTAACATGTTAAGATGACACACACCAAGTTTGAAGTTGATCGGATGAAAGCTCTAGGAGGAGTTCGTTAAAGTACGACACGTGGAAATGGCCAAAATCGCACTAATTTCGAACATTCAATACAAAATGGCGGACTTCCTGTTGGGTTTAGGGGGGGGCTACAATGGAGTTTTATGTCCGTCCTGCCATGCTACATATGTGGACCAAGTTTCGTGAGTCTACGTTAAACGTAGTGCAGGGGCTCAATTTTCATAATATTGTTTTGGTGGCGAATCGCACAAAATGGCCGCCCGCCACGGCCACACCGTTCGACGAAAAAATTTCTTTTAATAACTTTTCATCGTTAACATGTTAAGATGACACACACCAAGTTGGAAGTTGATTGGATGAAAGCTCTAGGAGGAGTTCGTTAAAGTACGACACGTGGAAATGGCCAAAATCGCACTAATTTCAAACATTTGAAAGGGCCCCCCCCTCTGTCCTCTCAGTGTCAGGGCCTGTTGCTATGGTGATTTCCTCAGAGAAGGGGCCAGAGTGGGTTTTTTTCTGTTATAAGTCAGCAGTTGGTTCGCTAGCGCGAAAACTTTACGTCCGACAGACTCCATAGTTACACGTCTGCGATCAGAACAAGATTTTCTACATTTTGACCAACTATGATGTCTGAAGACGTAAAACTGGAGGACAGAGAGACATTTGTTTGGGGAAAATGTCATTAAATCGTCCTCCAGCTGCCAGTTTTTCATAGTTTCGTCGACAGTTGGTAGATCACAGCCCACAATTTAAGTCCGATAGACTCCATAGTTACACGTCTGCGACCGAACAAGATTTCCTACATTTTGACCAATAATGAAGTCTGAAGAGTTAAAACTGGAGGAGAGAGAGACATTAGTTTGAGAAACTTCCAGATATCCGTCCTCCAGCTCCCCACTCTGTCCTCCACTCTAGCTCTGACATTCCACCACATACACACACATTGGAAAATCTGAGCCGGTCTGAAAACGGGACGATACGTAAACTGTGATTTGGGAGAAACCGTGCTTGATATCTGAACGCCCATTCAGCCCAATAAACGCCAAAGTCTTGTCTTCGGTTTAACCTTTTAATCATGTTTCTACGTTAAAGTATGGCGACACAGCACGGTCCCAAAGAGGCGGTTTTAGCGATGTTGAGAGTTTTCCGAACTTTTCCCATTCAAGTCAATGGGAAGATTTTGCCGGTTTTGCCGATTTCGGAAAACCGCGCGCAAATCTGGTAGAAACTTCCGAGCACACCATTCCCGATCAATACCCACGTTTGATTGTATTGTGTTTGCGCGTGTTAGGCAGCAGGGACTTACGGACGGACGAAATTTGGCGGAAGATGAAGAATAATAATAACTAGAAAATTCCGCAGAAATTTTATCAGTGTGCCTGCTATTGGGGCACATCCGACTAGCAATAAAACCTAATAATGGCCGCCCGCCACGCCCACACCGTTCGACGAAAAATTTTCTTTCAATAACTTTTCATCGTTAACATGTTAAGATGACACACACCAAGTTTGAAGTTGATCGGATGAAAGCTCTAGGAGGAGTTCGTTAAAGTCGACACGTGAAATGGCCAAAATCACTAATTTCTAACATTCAATACAAAATGGCGGACTTCCTGTTGGGTTTAGGGGGCTACAATGGAGTTTTATGTCCGTCCTGCCATGCTACATATGTGGACCAAGTTTCGTGAGTCGTTAAGCGTAGTGCAGGGGCTCAATTTTCATAATATTGTTTTGGTGGCGAATCGCACAAAATGGCCGCCCCGCCACGGCCACACCGTTCGACGAAAAAATTTCTTTCAATAACTTTTCATCGTTAACATCTTAAGATGACACACACCAAGTTTGAAGTTGATCGGATGAAAGCTCTAGGAGGAGTTCGTTAAAGTACGACACGTGGAAATGGCCAAAATCGCACTAATTTCGAACATTCAATACAAAATGGTGGACTTCCTGTTGGGTTTAGGGGGCTACAATGGAGTTTTATGTCCGTCCTGCCATGCTACATATGTGGACCAAGTTTCGTGAGTCTACGTTAAACGTAGTGCAGGGGCTCAATTTTCTTAATATTGTTTTGGTGGCAAATCGCACAAAATGGCCGCCCCGCCACGGCCACACCGTTCGACGAAAAATTTCTTTCAATAACTTTTCATCGTTAACATCTTAAGATGACACACACCAAGTTTGAAGTTGATCGGATGAAAGCTCTAGGAGGAGTTCGTTAAAGTACGACACGTGGAAATGGCCAAAATCGCACTAATTTCGAAAATTCAATACAAAATGGTGGACTTCCTGTTGGGTTAGGGGGCTACAATGGAGTTTATGTCCGTCCTGCCATGCTACATATGTGGACCAAGTTTCGTGAGTCTACGTTAAACGTAGTGCAGGGCTCAATTTTCTTAATATTGTTTTGGTGGCAAATCGCACAAAATGGCCGCCCGCCAGCCACACCGTTCGACGAAAAAAATTTCTTTCAATAACTTTTCATCGTTAACATCTTAAGATGACACACACCAAGTTGGAAGTTGATTGGATGAAAGCTCTAGGAGGAGTTCGTTAAAGTACGACACGTGGAAATGGCCAAAATCGCACTAATTTCGAACATTTGAAAGGGCCCCCCCCTCTGTCCTCTCAGTGTCAGGGCCTGTTGCTATGGTGATTTCCTCAGAGAAGAGGCCAGAGTGGGTTTTTTTCTGTTATAAGTCAGCAGTTGGTTCGCTAGCGAAAACTTTACGTCCGACAGACTCCATAGTTACACGTCTGCGATCAGAACAAGATTTTCTACATTTTGACCAACTATGATGTCTGAAGACGTAAAACTGGAGGACAGAGAGACATTTGTTTGGGGAAAATGTCATTAAATCGTCCTCCAGCTGCCAGTTTTTCATAGTTTCGTCGACAGTTGGTAGATCACAGCCCACAATTTAAGTCCGATAGACTCCATAGTTACACGTCTGCGACCGGAACAAGATTTCCTACATTTTGACCAATAATGAAGTCTGAAGAGTTAAAACTGGAGGAGAGAGAGACATTAGTTTGAGAAACTTCCAGATATCCGTCCTCCAGCCCCCCTCTGTCCTCCACTCTAGCTCTGAACATTCCACCACATACACACACATTGGAAAATCTGAGACGGTCTGAAAGGGACGATCGTAAACTGTGATTTGGGAGAAACCGTGCTTGATATCTGAACGCCCATTCAGCCCAATAAACGCCAAAGTCTTGTCTTCGGTTTAACCTTTTAATCATGTTTCTACGTTAAAGTATGGCGACACAGCACGGTCCCAAAGAGGCGGTTTTGAGCGATGTTGAGAGTTTTCCCGAACTTTTCCCATTCAAGTCAATGGGAAAATTTTGCGGTTTTGCGATTTCGGAAAACCGCGGCAAATCTGGTAAAACTTCCGAGCACACCATTCCCGATCAATACCCACGTTTGGTGTATTGTGTTTGCGCGTGTTGGCAACGCCGGGACTTACGGACGGACGAAATTTGGCGGAAGATGGAGAATAAAATAATAATAAGTATGAGCAATAATAGTCATTGTGCAGTGCTGCTATTGCAGCACCTCGGCACACTGAATAATAATAATAATAAGTATGAGCAATAATAGTCATTGTGCGAGTGCTGCTATTGCAGCACCTCGGCACACTGAATAATAAGTATGAGCAATAATAGTCATTGTGCAGTGCTGCTATTGCAGCACCTCGGCACACTGAACTAGAAATTCCGCAGAAATTTTATCAGTGTGCCTGCTATTGGGGCACATCCGCTAACAATAAAACCTAATAATGGCCGCCCATGCAGCCACACCGTTCGACGAAAAATTTTCTTTCAATAACTTTTCATCGTTAACATCTTAAGATGACACACACCAAGTTTGAAGTTGATTGGATGAAAGCTCTAGGAGGAGTTCGTTAAAGTACGACACGTGGAAATGGCCAAAATCGCACTAATTTCTAACATTCAATACAAAATGGCGGACTTCCTGTTGGGTTTAGGGGGGGGCTACAATGGAGTTTTATGTCCGTCCTGCCATGCTACATATGTGGACCAAGTTTCGTGAGTCTCGTTAAACGTAGTGCAGGGGCTCAATTTTCTTATTATTGTTTTGGTGGCAAATCGCACAAAATGGCCGCCCTGCCACGGCCACACCGTTCGACGAAAAAAATTTCTTTCAATAACTTTTCATCGTTAACATCTTAAGATGACACACACCAAGTTGGAAGTTGATCGGATGAAAGCTCTAGGAGGAGTTCGTTAAAGTACGACACGTGGAAATGGCCAAAATCGCACTAATTTCGAACATTTGAAAGGGCCCCCCCCTCTGTCCTCTCAGTGTCAGGGCCTGTTGCTATGGTGATTTCCTCAGAGAAGAGGCCAGAGTGGGTTTTTTCTGTTATAAGTCAGCAGTTGGTTCGCTAGCGCGAAAACTTTCGTCCGACAGACTCCATAGTTACACGTCTGCGATCAGAACAAGATTTTCTACATTTTGACCAACTATGATGTCTGAAGACGTAAAACTGGAGGACAGAGAGACATTTGTTTGGGGAAAATGTCATTAAATCGTCCTCCAGCTGCCAGTTTTTCATAGTTTCGTCGACAGTTGGTAGATCACAGCCCACAATTTAAGTCCGATAGACTCCATAGTTACACGTCTGCGACCGGAACAAGATTTCCTACATTTTGACCAATAATGAAGTCTGAAGAGTTAAAACTGGAGGAGAGAGAGACATTAGTTTGAGAAACTTCCAGATATCCGTCCTCCAGCTCCCCACTCTGTCCTCCACTCTAGCTCTGAACATTCCACCACATACACACACATTGGAAAATCTGAGCGGTCTGAAAACGGGACGATACGTAAACTGTGATTTGGGAGAAACCGTGCTTGATATCTGAACGCCCATTCAGCCCAATAAACGCCAAAGTCTTGTCTTCGGTTTAACCTTTTAATCATGTTTCTACGTTAAAGTATGGCGACACAGCACGGTCCCAAAGAGGGCGGTTTTAGCGATGTTGAGAGTTTTCCGAACTTTTCCCATTCAAGTCAATGGGAAGATTTTGCCGGTTTTTGCGATTTGGAAAACCGCGCGGCAAATCTGGTAGAAACTTCCGAGCACACCATTCCCGATCAATACCCACGTTTGGTGTATTGTGTTTGCGCGTGTTGGCAACGGGACTTACGGACGGACGAAATTTGGCGGAAGATGAAGAATAATAATAATAATAACTAGAAAATTCATAGAAATTTTATCAGTGTGCCTGCTATTGGGGCACATCCGCATAGCAATAAAAGCTAATAATGGCCGCCCCACGCCACACCGTTGACGAAAATTTTTCTTTCAATAACTTTTCATCGTTAACATCTTAAGATGACACACACCAAGTTTGAAGTTGATCGGATGAAAGCTCTAGGAGGAGTTCGTTAAAGTACGACACGTGGAAATGGCCAAAATCGCACTAATTTCGAACATTCAATACAAAATGGCGGACTTCCTGTTGGGTTTAGGGGGCTACAATGGAGTTTTATGTCCGTCCTGCCATGCTACATATGTGGACCAAGTTTCGTGAGTCTACGTTAAACGTAGTGCAGGGCTCAATTTTCATAATATTGTTTTGGTGGCGAATCGCACAAAATGGCCGCCCGCCACGGCCACACCGTTCGACGAAAAATTTTCTTTCAATAACTTTTCATCGTTAACATCTTAAGATGACACACACCAAGTTGAAGTTGATTGGATGAAAGCTCTAGGAGGAGTTCGTTAAAGTACGACACGTGGAAATGGCCAAAATCGCACTAATTTCGAACATTTGAAAGGGCCCCCTCTGTCCTCTCAGTGTCAGGGCCTGTTGCTATGGTGATTTCCTCAGAGAAGAGGCCAGAGTGGGTTTTTTCTGTTATAAGTCAGCAGTTGGTTCGCTAAGCGCGAAAACTTTACGTCCGACAGACTCCATAGTTACACGTCTGCGATCAGCAAGATTTTCTACATGTTGACCAACTATGATGTCTGAAGACGTAAAACTGGAGGACAGAGAGACATTTGTTTGGGAAAAAATCATTAAATCGTCCTCCAGCTGCAGTTTTTCATAGTTTCGTCGACAGTTGGTAGATCACAGCCCACAATTTAAGTCCGATAGACTCCATAGTTACACGTCTGCGACCGAACAAGATTTCCTACATTTTGACCAATAATGAAGTCTGAAGAGTTAAAACTGGAGGAGAGAGACATTAGTTTGGGAAAACCTTCATAGATCCGTCCTGCAGCCCCCCCTCTGTCCTCTCAGTGTCAGGACCTGTTGCTATGGTGATTTCCTCAGAGAAGAGGCCAGAGTGGGTTTTTTCTGTTATAAGTCAGCAGTTGGTTCGCTAGCGCGAAAACTTTAAGTCCGACAGACTCCATAGTTACACGTCTGCGATCAGCAAGATTTTCTACATTTTGACCAACTATGATGTCTGAAGACGTAAAACTGGAGGACAGAGAGACATTTGTTTGGGGAAAATGTCATTAAATCGTCCTCCAGCTGCCAGTTTTTCATAGTTTCGTCGACAGTTGGTAGATCACAGCCCACAATTTAAGTCCGATAGACTCCATAGTTACACGTCTGCGACCGGAACAAGATTTCCTACATTTTGACCAATAATGAAGTCTGAAGAGTTAAAACTGGAGGAGAGAGACATTAGTTTGAGAAACTTCCAGATATCCGTCCTCCAGCTCCCACTCTGTCCTCCACTCTAGCTCTGAACATTCCACCACATACACACACATTGGAAAATCTGAGGCGTCTGAAAAGGGGACGATCGTAAACTGTGATTTGGGAGAAACCGTGCTTGATATCTGAACGCCCATTCAGCCCAATAAACGCCAAAGTCTTGTCTTCGGTTTAACCTTTTAATCATGTTTCTACGTTAAAGTATGGCGACACA
Source organism: Percina caprodes (assembly GCA_013375575.1). Classification (NCBI taxonomy): domain Eukaryota; kingdom Metazoa; phylum Chordata; class Actinopteri; order Perciformes; family Percidae; genus Percina; species Percina caprodes. Next base: position 60,214 of record JABXJD010001318.1, read on the forward strand.
GCACGGTCCCAAGAGGCGGTTTTAGCGATGTTGAGAGTTTTCCCGAACTTTTCCCATTCAAGTCAATGGGAAGATTTTGCGGTTTTTGCCGATTTCGGAAAACGTGCGGCAAATCTGGTAGAAACTTCCGAGCACACCATTCGATCAATACCCACGTTTGGTGTATTGTGTTTGCGCGTGTTAGCAACGCTTCGGGACTTACGGACGGACGAAATTTGGCGGAAGATTAAGAATAAGAAATAATAATAATAATAATAATAATATGAGCAATAATAGTCATTGTGCAGTGCTGCTATTGCAGCACCTCGGCTAAAACAAAATTCCGCAGAAATTTTATCAGTGTGCCTGCTATTGGGGCACATCCGCATAGCAATAAAACCTAATAATGGCCGCCCATGCAGCCACACACCGTTCGACGAAAAATTTTTCTTTCAATAACTTTTCATCGTTAACATCTTAAGATGACACACACCAAGTTTGAAGTTGATTGGATGAAAGCTCTAGGAGGAGTTCGTTAAAGTACGACACGTGGAAATGGCCAAAATCGCACTAATTTCGAACATTTGAAAGGGCCCCCCCCTCTGTCCTCTCAGTGTCAGGGCCTGTTGCTATGGTGATTTCCTCAGAGAAGGGGCCAGAGTGGGTTTTTTTCTGTTATAAGTCAGCAGTTGGTTCGCTAGCGCGAAAACTTTACGTCCGACAGACTCCATAGTTACACGTCTGCGATCAGCACAAGATTTTCTACATTTTGACCAACTATGATGTCTGAAGACGTAAAACTGGAGGACAGAGAGACATTTGTTTGGGGAAAATGTCATTAAATCGTCCTCCAGCTGCCAGTTTTTCATAGTTTCGTCGACAGTTGGTAGATCACAGCCCACAATTTAAGTCCGATAGACTCCATAGTTACACGTCTGCGACGGAACAAGATTTCCTACATTTTGACCAATAATGAAGTCTGAAGAGTTAAAACTGGAGGAGAGAGAGACATTAGTTTGAGAAACTTCCAGATATCCGTCCTCCAGCCCCCACTCTGTCCTCCACTCTAGCTCTGACATTCCACCACATACACACACATTGGAAAATCTGAGGCGTCTGAAAGGGACGATACGTAAACTGTGATTTGGGAGAAACCGTGCTTGATATCTGAACGCCCATTCAGCCCAATAAACGCCAAAGTCTTGTCTTCGGTTTAACCTTTTAATCATGTTTCTACGTTAAAGTATGGCGACACAGCACGGTCCCAAAGAGGGCGTTTTGAGCGATGTTGAGAGTTTTCCCGAACTTTTCCCATTCAAGTCAATGGGAAGATTTTGCCGTTTTTGCGATTTCGGAAAACCGTGCGGCAAATCTGGTAGAAACTTCCGAGCACACCATTCCCGATCAATACACGTTTGGTGTATTGTGTTTGCGCGTGTTGGCAGCCGGGACTTACGGACGGACGAAATTTGGCGGAAGATGAAGAATAAAAATAACTAGAAAATTCCGCAGAAATTTTATCAGTGTGCCTGCTATTGGGGCACATCCGCATAGCAATAAAAGCTAATAATGGCCGCCCGCCACGCCCACACCGTTCGGCGAAAATTTTTCTTTCAATAACTTTTCATCGTTAACATCTTAAGATGACACACCAAGTTTGAAGTTGATCGGATGAAAGCTCTAGGAGGAGTTCGTTAAAGTACGACACGTGGAAATGGCCAAAATCGCACTAATTTCGAACATTCAATACAAAATGGCGGACTTCCTGTTGGGTTTAGGGGGCTACAATGGAGTTTTATGTCCGTCCTGCCATGCTACATATGTGGACCAAGTTTCGTGAGTCGTTAAACGTAGTGCAGGGCTCAATTTTCATAATATTGTTTTGGTGGCAAATCGCACAAAATGGCCGCCCGCCACGGCCACACCGTTCGACGAAAAAATTTCTTTCAATAACTTTTCATCGTTAACATCTTAAGATGACACACACCAAGTTGGAAGTTGATTGGATGAAAGCTCTAGGAGGAGTTCGTTAAAGTACGACACGTGGAAATGGCCAAAATCGCACTAATTTCAAACATTCAATACAAAATGGTAGACTTCCTGTTGGGTTTAGGGGGGGGCTACAATGGAGTTTTATGTCCGTCCTGCCACGATACATATGAGGACCAAGTTTCGTGAGTCTACGTTAAACGTAGTGCAGGGGCTCAATTTTCTTAATATTGTTTTGGTGGCAAATCGCACAAAATGGCCGCCCGCAAGCCACACCGTTCGACGAAAAAATTTCTTTCAATAACTTTTCATCGTTAACATCTTAAGATGACACACACCAAGTTGGAAGATGATTGGATGAAAGCTCTAGGAGGAGTTCGTTAAAGTATGACACGTGGAAATGGCCAAAATCGCACTAATTTCAAACATTTGAAAGGGCCCCCCCCTCTGTCCTCTCAGTGTCAGGGCCTGTTGCTATGGTGATTTCCTCAGAGAAGAGGCCAGAGTGGGTTTTTTTTCTGTTATAAGTCAGCAGTTGGTTCGCCTAGCGCGAAAACTTTACGTCCGACAGACTCCATAGTTACACGTCTGCGATCAGCACAAGATTTTCTACATTTTGACCAACTATGATGTCTGAAGACGTAAAACTGGAGGACAGAGGGACATTTGTTTGGGGAAAATGTCATTAAATCGTCCTCCAGCTGCCAGTTTTTTCATAGTTTCGTCGACAGTTGGTAGATCACAGCCCACAATTTAAGTCCGATAGACTCCATAGTTACACGTCTGCGACCGGAACAAGATTTCCTACATTTTGACCAATAATGAAGTCTGAAGAGTTAAAACTGGAGGAGAGAGAGACATTAGTTTGAGAAACTTCCAGATATCCGTCCTCCAGCCCCCACTCTGTCCTCCACTCTAGCTCTGAACATTCCACCACATACACACACATTGGAAAATCTGAGCCGGTCTGAAAACGGGACGATACGTAAACTGTGATTTGGGAGAAACCGTGCTTGATATCTGAACGCCCATTCAGCCCAATAAACGCCAAAGTCTTGTCTTCGGTTTAACCTTTTAATCATGTTTCTACGTTAAAGTATGGCGACACAGCACGGTCCCAAAGAGGGCGTTTTGAGCGATGTTGAGAGTTTTCCGAACTTTTCCCATTCAAGTCAATGGGAAAATTTTGCCGATTTTTGCCGATTTCGGAAAACCGCGCGGCAAATCTGGTAGAAACTTCCGAGCACACCATTCCCGATCAATACCCACGTTTGGTGTATTGTGTTTTGCGTGTTAGCAACGCTTCGGGACTTACGGACGGACGAAATTTGGCGGAAGATGAAGAATAAGAAATAATAAGTATGAGCAATAATAGTCATTGTGCAGTGCTGCTATTGCAGCACCTCGGCACACTGAACTAGAAAATTCCGCGAAATTTTATCAGTGTGCCTGCTATTGGGGCACATCCGCATAGCAATAAAACCTAATAATGGCCGCCATGCCACCCACACCGTATGACGAAAAATTTTCTTTCAATAACTTTTCATCGTTAACATCTTAAGATGACACACACCAAGTTTGAAGTTGATTGGATGAAAGCTCTAGGAGGAGTTCGTTAAAGTACGACACGTGGAAATGGCCAAAATCGCACTAATTTGAACATTCAATACAAAATGGCGGACTTCCTGTTGGGTTTAGGGGGGGGCTACAATGGAGTTTTATGTCCGTCCTGCCATGCTACATATGTGGACCAAGTTTCGTGAGTCTACGTTAAACGTAGTGCAGGGGCTCAATTTTCATAATATTGTTTTGGTGGCGAATCGCACAAAATGGCCGCCCCCACGGCCACACCGTTCGACGAAAAATTTTCTTTCAATAACTTTTCATCGTTAACATCTTAAGATGACACACACCAAGTTTGAAGTTGATTGGATGAAAGCTCTAGGAGGAGTTCGTTAAAGTACGACACGTGGAAATGGCCAAAATCGCACTAATTTCGAACATTTGAAAGGGCCCCCCCCTCTGTCCTCTCAGTGTCAGGGCCTGTTGCTATGGTGATTTCCTCAGAGAAGAGGCCAGAGTGGGGTTTTTTCTGTTATAAGTCAGCAGTTGGTTCGCTAGCGCGAAAACTTTACGTCCGACAGACTCCATAGTTACACGTCTGCGATCAGCACAAGATTTTCTACATTTTGACCAACTATGATGTCTGAAGACGTAAAACTGGAGGACAGAGAGACATTTGTTTGGGGAAAATGTCATTAAATCGTCCTCCAGCTGCCAGTTTTTCATAGTTTCGTCGACAGTTGGTAGATCACAGCCCACAATTTAAGTCCGATAGACTCCATAGTTACACGTCTGCGACCGGAACAAGATTTCCTACATTTTGACCAATAATGAAGTCTGAAGAGTTAAAACTGGAGGAGAGAGAGACATTAGTTTGAGAAACTTCCAGATATCCGTCCTCCAGCCCCCACTCTGTCCTCCACTCTAGCTCTGACATTCCACCACATACACACACATTGGAAAATCTGAGCGGTCTGAAAACGGGACGATCGTAAACTGTGATTTGGGAGAAACCGTGCTTGATATCTGAACGCCCATTCAGCCCAATAAACGCCAAAGTCTTGTCTTGGTTTAACCTTTTAATCATGTTTCTACGTTAAAGTATGGCGACACAGCACGGTCCCAAAGAGGGCGTTTTGAGCGATGTTGAGAGTTTTCCCGAACATTTCCCATTCAAGTCAATGGGAAAATTTTGCCGTTTTTGCGATTTCGGAAAACCGTAGCGGCAAATCTGGTAGAAACTTCCGAGCACACCATTCCCGATCATTACCCGTTTGGTGTATTGTGTTTGCGCGTGTTGGCAGCCGGGACTTACGGCGGACGAAATTTGGCGGAAGATGAAGAATAATAATAACTAGAAAATTCGCAGAAATTTTATCAGTGTGCCTGCTATTGGGGCACATCCGCATAGCAATAAAGCTAATAATGGCTGCCATGCCACTTCCACCGTATGTGAAAAGTTTTTCTTTCAATAACTTTTCATCGTTAACATGTTAAGATGACACACACCAAGTTTGAAGTTGATTGGATGAAAGCTCTAGGAGGAGTTCGTTAAAGTACGACACGTGGAAATGGCCAAAATCGCACTAATTTCGAACATTCAATACAAAATGGCGGACTTCCTGTTGGGTTTAGGGGGGGGCTACAATGGAGTTTTATGTCCGTCCTGCCATGCTACATATGTGGACCAAGTTTCGTGAGTCTACGTTAAACGTAGTGCAGGGCTCAATTTTCATAATATTGTTTTGGTGGTGAATCGCACAAAATGGCCGCCCGCCACGGCCACACCGTTCGACGAAAAAATTTCTTTCAATAACTTTTCATCGTTAACATCTTAAGATGACACACACCAAGTTTGAAGTTGATTGGATGAAAGCTCTAGGAGGAGTTCGTTAAAGTACGACACGTGGAAATGGCCAAAATCGCACTAATTTTGAACATTCAATACAAAATGGCGGACTTCCTGTTGGGTTTAGGGGGGGGCTACAATGGAGTTTTATGTCCGTCCTGCCATGCTACATATGTGGACCAAGTTTCGTGAGTCTCGTTAAACGTGTGCAGGGGCTCAATTTTCTTAATATTGTTTTGGTGGCGAATCGCACAAAATGGCCGCCCTGCCACGGCCACACCGTTCGACGAAAAATTTTTCTTTCAATAACTTTTCATCGTTAACATCTTAAGATGACACACACCAAGTTTGAAGTTGATTGGATGAAAGCTCTAGGAGGAGTTCGTTAAAGTACGACACGTGGAAATGGCCAAAATCGCACTAATTTCGAACATTCAATACAAAATGGTGGACTTCCTGTTGGGTTTAGGGGGGGGCTACAATGGAGTTTTATGTCCGTCCTGCCATGCTACATATGTGGACCAAGTTTCGTGAGTCTCGTTAAACGTAGTGCAGGGCTCAATTTTCATAATATTGTTTTGGTGGCGAATCGCACAAAATGGCCGCCCATGCCACGGCCACACCGTTCGGCGAAAAAATTTCTTTCAATAACTTTTCATCGTTAACATCTTAAGATGACACACACCAAGTTGGAAGTTGATTGGATGAAAGCTCTAGGAGGAGTTCGTTAAAGTACGACACGTGAAATGGCCAAAATCGCACTAATTTCAAACATTTGAAAGGGCCCCCTCTGTCCTCTCAGTGTCAGGGCCTGTTGCTATGGTGATTTCCTCAGAGAAGAGGCCAGAGTGGGTTTTTTCTGTTATAAGTCAGCAGTTGGTGAGCTAGCGCGAAAACTTTACGTCCGACAGACTCCATAGTTACACGTCTGCGATCAGCACAAGATTTTCTACATTTTGACCAACTATGATGTCTGAAGACGTAAAACTGGAGGACAGAGAGACATTTGTTTGGGGAAAATGTCATTAAATCGTCCTCCAGCTGCCAGTTTTTCATAGTTTCGTCGACAGTTGGTAGATCACAGCCCACAATTTAAGTCCGATAGACTCCATAGTTACACGTCTGCGACCGGAACAAGATTTCCTACATTTTGACCAATAATGAAGTCTGAAGAGTTAAAACTGGAGGAGAGAGAGACATTAGTTTGAGAAACTTCCAGATATCCGTCCTCCAGCCCCCCACTCTGTCCTCCACTCTAGCTCTGAACATTCCACCACATACACACACATTGGAAAATCTGAGCCGGTCTGAAAACGGGACGATACGTAAACTGTGATTTGGGAGAAACCGTGCTTGATATCTGAACGCCCATTCAGCCCAATAAACGCCAAAGTCTTGTCTTCGGTTTAACCTTTTAATCATGTTTCTACGTTAAAGTATGGCGACACAGCACGGTCCCAAAGAGGGCGTTTTGAGCGATGTTGAGAGTTTTCGAACTTTTCCCATTCAAGTCAATGGGAAAATTTTGCCGTTTTTGCCGATTTGGGAAAACCGCGCGGCAAATCTGGTAGAAACTTCCGAGCACACCATTCCCGATCATTACCCACGTTTCGGTGTATTGTGTTTGCGCGTGTTGGCAGCCGGGACTTACGGACGGACGAAATTTGGCGGAAGATGAAGAATAATAAGTATGAGCAATAATAGTCATTGTGCGAGTGCTGCTTGCAGCACCTCGGCACACTGAACTAGAAAATTCCGAAAATTTATCAGTGTGCCTGCTATTGGGGCACATCCGCATAGCAATAAAACCTAATAATGGCCGCGCCACGCCCACACCGTTGACGAAAAATTTTCTTTCAATAACTTTTCATCGTTAACATCTTAAGATGACACACACCAAGTTTGAAGTTGATTGGATGAAAGCTCTAGGAGGAGTTCGTTAAAGTACGACACGTGGAAATGGCCAAAATCGCACTAATTTCGAACATTCAATACAAAATGGTGGACTTCCTGTTGGGTTTAGGGGGGGGCTACAATGGAGTTTTATGTCCGTCCTGCCATGCTACATATGTGGACCAAGTTTCGTGAGTCTACGTTAAACGTAGTGCAGGGCTCAATTTTCTTAATATTGTTTTGGTGGCGAATCGCACAAAATGGCCGCCCGCCACGGCCACACCGTTCGACGAAAAAATTTCTTTCAATAACTTTTCATCGTTAACATCTTAAGATGACACACACCAAGTTGGAAGTTGATTGGATGAAAGCTCTAGGAGGAGTTCGTTAAAGTACGACACGTGGAAATGGCCAAAATCGCACTAATTTCGAACATTTGAAAGGGCCCCCCCCTCTGTCCTCTCAGTGTCAGGGCCTGTTGCTATGGTGATTTCCTCAGAGAAGGGGCCAGAGTGGGTTTTTTTCTGTTATAAGTCAGCAGTTGGTTCGCTAGCGAAAACTTTAAGTCCGACAGACTCCATAGTTACACGTCTGCGATCAGCACAAGATTTTCTACATTTTGACCAACTATGATGTCTGAAGACGTAAAACTGGAGGACAGAGAGACATTTGTTTGGGGAAAATGTCATTAAATCGTCCTCCAGCTGCCAGTTTTTTCATAGTTTCGTCGACAGTTGGTAGATCACAGCCCACAATTTAAGTCCGATAGACTCCATAGTTACACGTCTGCGACCGGAACAAGATTTCCTACATTTTGACCAATAATGAAGTCTGAAGAGTTAAAACTGGAGGAGAGAGAGACATTAGTTTGAGAAACTTCCAGATATCCGTCCTCCAGCTCCCCACTCTGTCCTCCACTCTAGCTCTGACATTCCACCACATACACACACATTGGAAAATCTGAGCCGGTCTGAAAACGGGACGATACGTAAACTGTGATTTGGGAGAAACCGTGCTTGATATCTGAACGCCCATTCAGCCCAATAAACGCCAAAGTCTTGTCTTCGGTTTAACCTTTTAATCATGTTTCTACGTTAAAGTATGGCGACACAGCACGGTCCCAAAGAGGGCGTTTGGAGCGATGTTGAGCCATTTCCGAACATTTCCCATTCAAGTCAATGGGAAATTTTTGCCGTATTTTTGCCGATTTCGGAAAACCGCGCGGCAAATCTGGTTGAAACTTCCGAGCACACCATTCCCGATCATTACCCGTTTGGTGTATTGTGTTTGCGCGTGTTAGGCAACCGAGACTTATCGTTGGACAAAAAACGGATGGAATAATAATAATAATAACTAGAAAATTCCGCAGAAATTTTATCAGTGTGCCTGCTATTGGGGCACATCCGCATAGCAATAAAACCTAATAATGGCCGCGCCCGCGGCCACACCGTTCGAAAAAAATTTTCTTTCAATAACTTTTCATCGTTAACATCTTAAGATGACACACACCAAGTTTGAAGTTGATTGGATGAAAGCTCTAGGAGGAGTTCGTTAAAGTACGACACGTGGAAATGGCCAAAATCGCACTAATTTCGAACATTCAATACAAAATGGCGGACTTCCTGTTGGGTTTAGGGGGCTACAATGGAGTTTTATGTCCGTCCTGCCATGCTACATATGTGGACCAAGTTTCGTGAGTCTACGTTAAACGTAGTGCAGGGGCTCAATTTTCATAATATTGTTTTGGTGGCAAATCACAAAATGGCCGCCCGCCACGGCCACACCGTTCGACGAAAAAATTTCTTTCAATAACTTTTCATCGTTAACATCTTAAGATGACACACACCAAGTTTGAAGTTGATTGGATGAAAGCTCTAGGAGGAGTTCGTTAAAGTACGACACGTGGAAATGGCCAAAATCGCACTAATTTCGAACATTTGAAAGGGCCCCCTCTGTCCTCTCAGTGTCAGGGCCTGTTGCTATGGTGATTTCCTCAGAGAAGAGGCCAGAGTGGGTTTTTTCTGTTATAAGTCAGCAGTTGGTGAGCCTAGCGCGAAAACTTTACGTCCGACAGACTCCATAGTTACACGTCTGCGATCAGCACAAGATTTTCTACATTTTGACCAACTATGATGTCTGAAGACGTAAAACTGGAGGACAGAGAGACATTTGTTTGGGGAAAATGTCATTAAATCGTCCTCCAGCTGCCAGTTTTTCATAGTTTCGTCGACAGTTGGTAGATCACAGCCCACAATTTAAGTCCGATAGACTCCATAGTTACACGTCTGCGACCGGAACAAGATTTCCTACATTTTGACCAATAATGAAGTCTGAAGAGTTAAAACTGGAGGAGAGAGACATTAGTTTGAGAAACTTCCAGATATCCGTCCTCCAGCCCCCACTCTGTCCTCCACTCTAGCTCTGAACATTCCACCACATACACACACATTGGAAAATCTGAGACGGTCTGAAAACGGGACGATACGTAAACTGTGATTTGGGAGAAACCGTGCTTGATATCTGAACGCCCATTCAGCCCAATAAACGCCAAAGTCTTGTCTTCGGTTTAACCTTTTAATCATGTTTCTACGTTAAAGTATGGCGACACAGCACGGTCCCAAAGAGGGGCGGTTTTTAGCGATGTTGAGAGTTTTCCGAACTTTTCCCATTCAAGTCAATGGGAAGATTTTGCCGTTTTTGCCGATTTCGGAAAACCGCGGCAAATCTGGTAGAAACTTCCGAGCACACCATTCCCGATCATTACCCACGTTTGGTGTATTGTGTTTGCGCGTGTTGGCAACGGGACTTACGGACGGACGAAATTTGGCGGAAGATTAAGAATAAGAAATAATAATAATAAGTATGAGCAATAATAGTCATTGCGCCGAGTGCTGCTATTGCAGCACCTCGGCACACTGAATAATAATAATAAGTATGAGCAATAATAGTCATTGTGCCGAGTGCTGCTATTGCAGCACCTCGGCACACTGAATAATAAGTATGAGCAATAATAGTCATTGTGCCGAGTGCTGCTATTGCAGCACCTCGGCACACTGAACTAGAAAATTCCGCAGAAATTTTATCAGTGTGCCTGCTATTGGGGCACATCCGCATAGCAATAAAACCTAATAATGGCTGCCAGGCCACGCCCACACCGTACGACGAAAAGTTTTTCTTTCAATAACTTTTCATCGTTAACATCTTAAGATGACACACACCAAGTTGGAAGTTGATTGGATGAAAGCTCTAGGAGGAGTTCGTTAAAGTACGACACGTGGAAATGGCCAAAATCGCACTAATTTCGAACATTCAATACAAAATGGCGGACTTCCTGTTGGGTTTAGGGGGGGGCTACAATGGAGTTTTATGTCCGTCCTGCCATTCTACATATGTGGACCAAGTTTCGTGAGTCTACGTTAAACGTAGTGCAGGGGCTCAATTTTCATAATATTGTTTTGGTGGCGAATCGCACAAAATGGCCGCCCCCGGCCACACCGTTCGACGAAAAAAATTTCTTTCAATAACTTTTCATCGTTAACATCTTAAGATGACACACACCAAGTTGGAAGTTGATTGGATGAAAGCTCTAGGAGGAGTTCGTTAAAGTACGACACGTGGAAATGGCCAAAATCGCACTAATTTCGAACATTTGAAAGGGCCCCCCCCTCTGTCCTCTCAGTGTCAGGGCCTGTTGCTATGGTGATTTCCTCAGAGAAGAGGCCAGAGTGGGTTTTTTTCTGTTATAAGTCAGCAGTTGGTTCGCTAGCGCGAAAACTTTACGTCCGACAGACTCCATAGTTACACGTCTGCGATCAGAACAAGATTTTCTACATTTTGACCAACTATGATGTCTGAAGACGTAAAACTGGAGGACAGAGAGACATTTGTTTGGGGAAAATGTCATTAAATCGTCCTCCAGCTCGCAGTTTTTTCATAGTTTCGTCGACAGTTGGTAGATCACAGCCCACAATTTAAGTCCGATAGACTCCATAGTTACACGTCTGCGACCGGAACAAGATTTCCTACATTTTGACCAATAATGAAGTCTGAAGAGTTAAAACTGGAGGAGAGAGAGACATTTGTTTGGGAAAACCTTCATAGATCCGTCCTGCAGCCCCCTCTGTCCTCTCAGTGTCAGGACCTGTTGCTATGGTGATTTCCTCAGAGAAGGGCCAGAGTGGGTTTTTTCTGTTATAAGTCAGCAGTTGGTTCGCTAGCGCGAAAACTTTAAGTCCGACAGACTCCATAGTTACACGTCTGCGATCAGAACAAGATTTTCTACATTTTGACCAACTATGATGTCTGAAGACGTAAAACTGGAGGACAGAGAGACATTTGTTTGGGGAAAATGTCATTAAATCGTCCTCCAGCTGCCAGTTTTTCATAGTTTCGTCGACAGTTGGTAGATCACAGCCCACAATTTAAGTCCGATAGACTCCATAGTTACACGTCTGCGACCGGAACAAGATTTCCTACATTTTGACCAATAATGAAGTCTGAAGAGTTAAAACTGGAGGAGAGAGAGACATTAGTTTGAGAAACTTCCAGATATCCGTCCTCCAGCTCCCACTCTGTCCTCCACTCTAGCTCTGAACATTCCACCACATACACACACATTGGAAAATCTGAGACGTCTGAAAACGGGACGATCGTAAACTGTGATTTGGGAGAAACCGTGCTTGATATCTGAACGCCCATTCAGCCCAATAAACGCCAAAGTCTTGTCTTCGGTTTAACCTTTTAATCATGTTTCTACGTTAAAGTATGGCGACACAGCACGGTCCCAAAGAGGGCGGTTTTAGCGATGTTGAGAGTTTTCCCGAACTTTTCCCATTCAAGTCAATGGGAAGATTTTGCCGGTTTTTGCCGATTTCGGAAAACCGCGGCAAATCTGGTTAAAACTTCCGAGCACACCATTCCCGATCAATACCCACGTTTGGTGTATTGTGTTTGCGCGTGTTAGCAACGCCGGGACTTACGGACGGACGAAATTTGGAAGATGAAGAATAATAATAACTAGAAAATTCCGCAGAAATTTTATCAGTGTGCCTGCTATTGGGGCACATCGCATAGCAATAAAACCTAATAATGGCCGCCCGCCACGGCCACACCGTTCGACGAAACATTTTTCTTTCAATAACTTTTCATCGTTAACATGTTAAGATGACACACACCAAGTTTGAAGTTGATTGGATGAAAGCTCTAGGAGGAGTTCGTTAAAGTACGACACGTGGAAATGGCCAAAATCGCACTAATTTCGAACATTCAATACAAAATGGCGGACTTCCTGTTGGGTTTAGGGGGGGGCTACAATGGAGTTTTATGTCCGTCCTGCCATGCTACATATGTGGACCAAGTTTCGTGAGTCTACGTTAAACGTAGTGCAGGGGCTCAATTTTCATAATATTGTTTTGGTGGTGAATCGCACAAAATGGCCGCCCCCACGGCCACACCGTTCGACGAAAAAATTTCTTTCAATAACTTTTCATCGTTAACATCTTAAGATGACACACACCAAGTTTGAAGTTGATCGGATGAAAGCTCTAGGAGGAGTTCGTTAAAGTACGACACGTGGAAATGGCCAAAATCGCACTAATTTCGAACATTCAATACAAAATGGTGGACTTCCTGTTGGGTTTAGGGGGGGGCTACAATGGAGTTTTATGTCCGTCCTGCCATGCTACATATGTGGACCAAGTTTCGTGAGTCTACGTTAAACGTAGTGCAGGGGCTCAATTTTCATAATATTGTTTTGGTGGCGAATCGCACAAAATGGCCGCCCGCCACGGCCACACCGTTCGACGAAAAATTTCTTTCAATAACTTTTCATCGTTAACATCTTAAGATGACACACACCAAGTTGGAAGTTGATTGGATGAAAGCTCTAGGAGGAGTTCGTTAAAGTACGACACGTGGAAATGGCCAAAATCGCACTAATTTCGAACATTTGAAAGGGCCCCCTCTGTCCTCTCAGTGTCAGGGCCTGTTGCTATGGTGATTTCCTCAGAGAAGAGGCCAGAGTGGGTTTTTTTCTGTTATAAGTCAGCAGTTGGTTCGCTAGCGCGAAAACTTTACGTCCGACAGACTCCATAGTTACACGTCTGCGATCAGAACAAGATTTTCTACATTTTGACCAACTATGATGTCTGAAGACGTAAAACTGGAGGACAGAGAGACATTTGTTTGGGGAAAATGTCATTAAATCGTCCTCCAGCTCGCAGTTTTTTCATAGTTTCGTCGACAGTTGGTAGATCACAGCCCACAATTTAAGTCCGATAGACTCCATAGTTACACGTCTGCGACCGGAACAAGATTTCCTACATTTTGACCAATAATGAAGTCTGAAGAGTTAAAACTGGAGGAGAGAGAGACATTTGTTTGGGAAAACCTTCATAGATCCGTCCTGCAGCCCCCCTCTGTCCTCTCAGTGTCAGGGCCTGTTGCTATGGTGATTTCCTCAGAGAAGAGGCCAGAGTGGGTTTTTTTTCTGTTATAAGTCAGCAGTTGGTTCGCTAGCGCGAAAACTTTAAGTCCGACAGACTCCATAGTTACACGTCTGCGATCAGAACAAGATTTTCTACATTTTGACCAACTATGATGTCTGAAGACGTAAAACTGGAGGACAGAGAGACATTTGTTTGGGGAAAATGTCATTAAATCGTCCTCCAGCTGCCAGTTTTTTCATAGTTTCGTCGACAGTTGGTAGATCACAGCCCACAATTTAAGTCCGATAGACTCCATAGTTACACGTCTGCGACCGGAACAAGATTTCCTACATTTTGACCAATAATGAAGTCTGAAGAGTTAAAACTGGAGGAGAGAGAGACATTAGTTTGAGAAACTTCCAGATATCCGTCCTCCAGCTCCCCACTCTGTCCTCCACTCTAGCTCTGAACATTCCACCACATACACACACATTGGAAAATCTGAGGCGTCTGAAAACGGGACGATCGTAAACTGTGATTTGGGAGAAACCGTGCTTGATATCTGAACGCCCATTCAGCCCAATAAACGCCAAAGTCTTGTCTTCGGTTTAACCTTTTAATCATGTTTCTACGTTAAAGTATGGCGACACAGCACGGTCCCAAAGAGGGCGGTTTTAGCGATGTTGAGAGTTTTCCGAACTTTTCCCATTCAAGTCAATGGGAAGATTTTGCCGGTTTTTGCGATTTCGGGAAAACCGCGGCAAATCTGGTTAAAACTTCCGAGCACACCATTCCCGATCAATACCCACGTTTGGTGTATTGTGTTTGCGCGTGTTAGCAACGGGACTTACGGACGGACGAAATTTGGCGGAAGATGAAGAATAATAATAACTAGAAAATTCCGCAGAAATTTTATCAGTGTGCCTGCTATTGGGGCACATCCGCATAGCAATAAAACCTAATAATGGCCGCCCGCCACGCCACACCGTTCGACGAAAAATTTTTCTTTCAATAACTTTTCATCGTTAACATCTTAAGATGACACACACCAAGTTTGAAGTTGATCGGATGAAAGCTCTAGGAGGAGTTCGTTAAAGTACGACACGTGGAAATGGCCAAAATCGCACTAATTTCGAACATTCAATACAAAATGGCGGACTTCCTGTTGGGTTTAGGGGGCTACAATGGAGTTTTATGTCCGTCCTGCCATGCTACATATGTGGACCAAGTTTCGTGAGTCTACGTTAAACGTAGTGCAGGGCTCAATTTTCATAATATTGTTTTGGTGGCGAATCGCACAAAATGGCCGCCCGCCACGGCCACACCGTTCAACGAAAAAATTTCTTTCAATAACTTTTCATCGTTAACATCTTAAGATGACACACACCAAGTTGGAAGTTGATTGGATGAAAGCTCTAGGAGGAGTTCGTTAAAGTACGACACGTGGAAATGGCCAAAATCGCACTAATTTCGAACATTTGAAAGGGCCCCCTCTGTCCTCTCAGTGTCAGGGCCTGTTGCTATGGTGATTTCCTCAGAGAAGAGGCCAGAGTGGGTTTTTTTTCTGTTATAAGTCAGCAGTTGGTGAGCCTAGCGCGAAAACTTTACGTCCGACAGACTCCATAGTTACACGTCTGCGATCAGAACAAGATTTTCTACATTTTGACCAACTATGATGTCTGAAGACGTAAAACTGGAGGACAGAGAGACATTTGTTTGGGGAAAATGTCATTAAATCGTCCTCCAGCTGCCAGTTTTTCATAGTTTCGTCGACAGTTGGTAGATCACAGCCCACAATTTAAGTCCGATAGACTCCATAGTTACACGTCTGCGACCGGAACAAGATTTCCTACATTTTGACCAATAATGAAGTCTGAAGAGTTAAAACTGGAGGAGAGAGAGACATTAGTTTGAGAAACTTCCAGATATCCGTCCTCCAGCCCCCACTCTGTCCTCCACTCTAGCTCTGAACATTCCACCACATACACACACATTGGAAAATCTGAGCGGTCTGAAAACGGGACGATACGTAAACTGTGATTTGGGAGAAACCGTGCTTGATATCTGAACGCCCATTCAGCCCAATAAACGCCAAAGTCTTGTCTTCGGTTTAACCTTTTAATCATGTTTCTACGTTAAAGTATGGCGACACAGCACGGTCCCAAAGAGGGCGTTTTGAGCGATGTTGAGCCATCTCCGAACATTTCCCATTCAAGTCAATGGGAATTTTTGCCGTATTTTGCCGATTTCGGAAAACCGCGGCAAATCTGGTTGAAACTTCCGAGCACACCATTCCCGATCATTACCCACGTTTCGGTGTATTGGGTTTGCGCGTGTTGGCAACGCTTCCGGACTTATCGTTGGACAAAAAACGGACGGAATAATAATAATAATAAGTATGAGCAATAATAGTCATTGTGCCGAGTACTGCTATTGCAGTACCTCGGCACACTGAACTAGAAAATTCCGCAGAAATTTTATCAGTGTGCCTGCTATTGGGGCACATCCGCATAGCAATAAAAGCAAATAATGGCCGCCCCGCCACGCCCACACCGTACGACGAAAATTTTTTCTTTCAATAACTTTTCATCGTTAACATCTTAAGATGACACACACCAAGTTTGAAGTTGATCGGATGAAAGCTCTAGGAGGAGTTCGTTAAAGTACGACACGTGGAAATGGCCAAAATCACACTAATTTCTAACATTCAATACAAAATGGCGGACTTCCTGTTGGGTTTAGGGGGGGGCTACAATGGAGTTTTATGTCCGTCCTGCCATGCTACATATGTGGACCAAGTTTCGTGAGTCTACGTTAAACGTAGTGCAGGGGCTCAATTTTCTTATTATTGTTTTGGTGGCAAATCGCACAAAATGGCCGCCCTGCCACGGCCACACCGTTCGACGAAAAATTTTCTTTCAATAACTTTTCATCGTTAACATCTTAAGATGACACACACCAAGTTGGAAGTTGATTGGATGAAAGCTCTAGGAGGAGTTCGTTAAAGTACGACACGTGGAAATGGCCAAAATCGCACTAATTTCGAACATTTGAAAGGGCCCCCTCTGTCCTCTCAGTGTCAGGGCCTGTTGCTATGGTGATTTCCTCAGAGAAGAGGCCAGAGTGGGTTTTTTTCTGTTATAAGTCAGCAGTTGGTTCGCTAGCGCGAAAACTTTACGTCCGACAGACTCCATAGTTACACGTCTGCGATCAGAACAAGATTTTCTACATTTTGACCAACTATGATGTCTGAAGACGTAAAACTGGAGGACAGAGAGACATTTGTTTGGGGAAAATGTCATTAAATCGTCCTCCAGCTGCCAGTTTTTCATAGTTTCGTCGACAGTTGGTAGATCACAGCCCACAATTTAAGTCCGATAGACTCCATAGTTACACGTCTGCGACCGGAACAAGATTTCCTACATTTTGACCAATAATGAAGTCTGAAGAGTTAAAACTGGAGGAGAGAGAGACATTAGTTTGAGAAACTTCCAGATATCCGTCCTCCAGCCCCCACTCTGTCCTCCACTCTAGCTCTGAACATTCCACCACATACACACACATTGGAAAATCTGAGACGTCTGAAAACGGGACGATACGTAAACTGTGATTTGGGAGAAACCGTGCTTGATATCTGAACGCCCATTCAGCCCAATAAACGCCAAAGTCTTGTCTTCGGTTTAACCTTTTAATCATGTTTCTACGTTAAAGTATGGCGACACAGCACGGTCCCAAAGAGGGGGTTTGGCGATGTTGAGCCATTTCCGAACATTTCCCATTCAAGTCAATGGGAAATTTTTGCCGTTTTTGCCGATTTCGGAAAACGCGCGGCAAATCTGGTAGAAACTTCCGAGCACACCATTCCCGATCATTACCCACGTTTCGGTGTATTGGGTTTGCGCGTGTTGGCAACGCTTCGAGACTTATCGTTGGACAAAAAACGGACGGAATAATAATAATAATAACTAGAAAATTCCGCAGAAATTTTATCAGTGTGCCTGCTATTGGGGCACATCCGACTAGCAATAAAACCTAATAATGGCCGCCCCGTCACGGCCACACCGTTCAACGAAAAATTTTTCTTTCAATAACTTTTCATCGTTAACATCTTAAGATGACACACACCAAGTTTGAAGTTGATCGGATGAAAGCTCTAGGAGGAGTTCGTTAAAGTACGACACGTGGAAATGGCCAAAATCGCACTAATTTCAAACATTCAATACAAAATGGCGGACTTCCTGTTGGGTTTAGGGGGGGGCTACAATGGAGTTTTATGTCCGTCCTGCCATGCTACATATGTGGACCAAGTTTCGTGAGTCTACGTTAAACGTAGTGCAGGGCTCAATTTTCATAATATTGTTTTGGTGGCGAATCGCACAAAATGGCCGCCCCGCCACGGCCACACCGTTCGACGAAAAAAATTTCTTTCAATAACTTTTCATCGTTAACATCTTAAGATGACACACACCAAGTTGGAAGTTGATTGGATGAAAGCTCTAGGAGGAGTTCGTTAAAGTACGACACGTGGAAATGGCCAAAATCGCACTAATTTCGAACATTTGAAAGGCCCCCTCTGTCCTCTCAGTGTCAGGGCCTGTTGCTATGGTGATTTCCTCAGAGAAGAGGCCAGAGTGGGTTTTTTCTGTTATAAGTCAGCAGTTGGTTCGCTAGCGCGAAAACTTTACGTCCGACAGACTCCATAGTTACACGTCTGCGATCAGCACAAGATTTTCTACATTTTGACCAACTATGATGTCTGAAGACGTAAAACTGGAGGACAGAGAGACATTTGTTTGGGGAAAATGTCATTAAATCGTCCTCCAGCTGCCAGTTTTTCATAGTTTCGTCGACAGTTGGTAGATCACAGCCCACAATTTAAGTCCGATAGACTCCATAGTTACACGTCTGCGACCGAACAAGATTTCCTACATTTTGACCAATAATGAAGTCTGAAGAGTTAAAACTGGAGGAGAGAGAGACATTAGTTTGAGAAACTTCCAGATATCCGTCCTCCAGCCCCCACTCTGTCCTCCACTCTAGCTCTGAACATTCCACCACATACACACACATTGGAAAATCTGAGCCGGTCTGAAAACGGGACGATACGTAAACTGTGATTTGGGAGAAACCGTGCTTGATATCTGAACGCCCATTCAGCCCAATAAACGCCAAAGTCTTGTCTTCGGTTTAACCTTTTAATCATCTTTCTACGTTAAAGTATGGCGACACAGCACGGTCCCAAAGAGGGCGTTTTGAGCGATGTTGAGAGTTTTCCGAGTTTTCCCTGCTATTGCAGTTTGCACTGAAAGTATGAGCAATAATAGTCATTGTGCAGTGCTATTGCAGTACTCACACTAATAAGTATGAGCAATAATAGTCATTGTGCCGAGTGCTGCTATTGCACCTCGGCACACTGAATAATAATAAGTATGAGCAATAATAGTCATTGTGCCGAGTGCTGCTATTGCAGCACCTCGGCACACTGAATAATAAGTATGAGCAATAATAGTCATTGTGCCGAGTGCTGCTATTGCAGCACCTCGGCACACTGAATAATAATAAGTATGAGCAATAATAGTCATTGTGCCGAGTACTGCTATTGCAGTACTCGGCACACTGAATAAGTATGAGCAATAATAGTCATTGTGCCGAGTGCTGCTATTGCAGCACCTCGGCACACTGAATAATAATAAGTATGAGCAATAATAGTCATTGTGCGGTGCTATTGCAGCACCTCGGCACTGAATAAGTATGAGCAATAATAGTCATTGTGCCGAGTGCTGCTATTGCAGCACCTCGGCACACTGAACTAGAAAATTCCGCAGAAATTTTATCAGTGTGCCTGCTATTGGGGCACATCCGCATAGCAATAAAAGCTAATAATGGCCGCCCTGCGGCCACACCGTTGACGAAAATTTTTCTTTCAATAACTTTTCATCGTTAACATCTTAAGATGACACACACCAAGTTTGAAGTTGATTGGATGAAAGCTCTAGGAGGAGTTCGTTAAAGTACGACACGTGGAAATGGCCAAAATCGCACTAATTTCGAACATTCAATACAAAATGGCGGACTTCCTGTTGGGTTTAGGGGGGGGCTACAATGGAGTTTTATGTCCGCCCTGCCATGCTACATATGTGGACCAAGTTTCGTGAGTCTACGTTAAACGTAGTGCAGGGGCTCAATTTTCATAATATTGTTTTGGTGGTGAATCGCACAAAATGGCCGCCCCGCCACGGCCACACCGTTCGACGAAAAAAATTTCTTTCAATAACTTTTCATCGTTAACATCTTAAGATGACACACACCAAGTTTGAAGTTGATCGGATGAAAGCTCTAGGAGGAGTTCGTTAAAGTACGACACGTGGAAATGGCCAAAATCGCACTATTTTCGAAAATTCAATACAAAATGGTGGACTTCCTGTTGGGTTTAGGGGGGGGCTACAATGGAGTTTTATGTCCGTCCTGCCATGCTACATATGTGGACCAAGTTTCGTGAGTCTACGTTAAACGTAGTGCAGGGGCTCAATTTTCTTAATATTGTTTTGGTGGCAAATCGCACAAAATGGCCGCCCGCCACGCCACACCGTTCGACGAAAAAATTTCTTTCAATAACTTTTCATCGTTAACATCTTAAGATGACACACACCAAGTTGGAAGTTGATTGGATGAAAGCTCTAGGAGGAGTTCGTTAAAGTACGACACGTGGAAATGGCCAAAATCGCACTAATTTCGAACATTTGAAAGGGCCCCCCCCTCTGTCCTCTCAGTGTCAGGGCCTGTTGCTATGGTGATTTCCTCAGAGAAGAGGCCAGAGTGGGTTTTTTTCTGTTATAAGTCAGCAGTTGGTTCGCTAGCGCGAAAACTTTACGTCCGACAGACTCCATAGTTACACGTCTGCGATCAGAACAAGATTTTCTACATTTTGACCAACTATGATGTCTGAAGACGTAAAACTGGAGGACAGAGAGACATTTGTTTGGGGAAAATGTCATTAAATCGTCCTCCAGCTGCCAGTTTTTCATAGTTTCGTCGACAGTTGGTAGATCACAGCCCACAATTTAAGTCCGATAGACTCCATAGTTACACGTCTGCGACCGGAACAAGATTTCCTACATTTTGACCAATAATGAAGTCTGAAGAGTTAAAACTGGAGGAGAGAGAGACATTAGTTTGAGAAACTTCCAGATATCCGTCCTCCAGCCCCCACTCTGTCCTCCACTCTAGCTCTGAACATTCCACCACATACACACACATTGGAAAATCTGAGACGGTCTGAAAACGGGACGATACGTAAACTGTGATTTGGGAGAAACCGTGCTTGATATCTGAACGCCCATTCAGCCCAATAAACGCCAAAGTCTTGTCTTCGGTTTAACCTTTTAATCATGTTTCTACGTTAAAGTATGGCGACACAGCACGGTCCCAAAGAGGGGCGGTTTTTAGCGATGTTGAGAGTTTTCCCGAACTTTTCCCATTCAAGTCAATGGGAAAATTTTGCCGTTTTTTGCCGATTTCGGAAAACCGCGCGGCAAATCTGGTTAAAACTTCCGAGCACACCATTCCCGATCAATACCCACGTTTGGTGTATTGTGTTTGCGTGTTGGCAACGCTTCGGGACTTACGGACGGACGAAATTTGGCGGAAGATGGAGAATAAGAATAATAATAAGTATGAGCAATAATAGTCATTGTGCCGAGTGCTGCTATTGCAGCACTCGGCACACTGAACTAGAAAATTCCGCAGAAATTTTATCAGTGTGCCTGCTATTGGGGCACATCCGCATAGCAATAAAAGCTAATAATGGCCGCCCCGCCACGGCCACACCGTACGACGAAAATTTTTTCTTTCAATAACTTTTCATCGTTAACATCTTAAGATGACACACACCAAGTTTGAAGTTGATTGGATGAAAGCTCTAGGAGGAGTTCGTTAAAGTACGACACGTGGAAATGGCCAAAATCGCACTAATTTCGAACATTCAATACAAAATGGCGGACTTCCTGTTGGGTTTAGGGGGGGGCTACAATGGAGTTTTATGTCCGCCCTGCCATGCTACATATGTGGACCAAGTTTCGTGAGTCTACGTTAAACGTAGTGCAGGGGCTCAATTTTCATAATATTGTTTTGGTGGTGAATCGCACAAAATGGCCGCCCGCCACGGCCACACCGTTCGACGAAAAAATTTCTTTCAATAACTTTTCATCGTTAACATCTTAAGATGACACACACCAAGTTTGAAGTTGATCGGATGAAAGCTCTAGGAGGAGTTCGTTAAAGTACGACACGTGGAAATGGCCAAAATCGCACTAATTTCGAACATTCAATACAAAATGGTGGACTTCCTGTTGGGTTAGGGGGCTACAATGGAGTTTTATGTCCGTCCTGCCATGCTACATATGTGGACCAAGTTTCGTGAGTCTACGTTAAACGTAGTGCAGGGGCTCAATTTTCTTAATATTGTTTTGGTGGCAAATCGCACAAAATGGCCGCCCCGCCACGGCCACACCGTTCGACGAAAAAAATTTCTTTCAATAACTTTTCATCGTTAACATCTTAAGATGACACACACCAAGTTGGAAGTTGATTGGATGAAAGCTCTAGGAGGAGTTCGTTAAAGTACGACACGTGGAAATGGCCAAAATCGCACTAATTTCGAACATTTGAAAGGGCCCCCTCTGTCCTCTCAGTGTCAGGGCCTGTTGCTATGGTGATTTCCTCAGAGAAGAGGCCAGAGTGGGTTTTTTCTGTTATAAGTCAGCAGTTGGTTCGCTAGCGCGAAAACTTTACGTCCGACAGACTCCATAGTTACACGTCTGCGATCAGAACAAGATTTTCTACATTTTGACCAACTATGATGTCTGAAGACGTAAAACTGGAGGACAGAGAGACATTTGTTTGGGGAAAATGTCATTAAATCGTCCTCCAGCTGCCAGTTTTTCATAGTTTCGTCGACAGTTGGTAGATCACAGCCCACAATTTAAGTCCGATAGACTCCATAGTTACACGTCTGCGACCGGAACAAGATTTCCTACATTTTGACCAATAATGAAGTCTGAAGAGTTAAAACTGGAGGAGAGAGAGACATTAGTTTGAGAAACTTCCAGATATCCGTCCTCCAGCCCCCACTCTGTCCTCCACTCTAGCTCTGAACGTTCCACCACATACACACACATTGGAAAATCTGAGACGGTCTGAAAACGGGACGATACGTAAACTGTAATTTGGGAGAAACCGTGCTTGATATCTGAACGCCCATTCAGCCCAATAAACGCCAAAGTCTTGTCTTCGGTTTAACCTTTTAATCATGTTTCTACGTTAAAGTATGGCGACACAGCACGGTCCCAAAGAGGGCGGTTTTAGCGATGTTGAGAGTTTTCCCGAACTTTTCCCATTCAAGTCAATGGGAAAATTTTGCCGGTTTTGCCGATTTCGGGAAAACCGCGCAAATCTGGTTAAAACTTCCGAGCACACCATTCCCGATCAATACCCACGTTTCGGTGTATTGCGCGTGCGCGTGTTGGCAACGCTTCGGGACTTACGGACGGACGAAATTTGGCGGAAGATGGAGAATAAGAAATAATAATAAGTATGAGCAATAATAGTCATTGTGCCGAGTGCTGCTATTGCAGCACTCACTGAACTAGAAAATTCCGCAGAAATTTTATCAGTGTGCCTGCTATTGGGGCACATCCGCATAGCAATAAAAGCTAATAATGGCCGCCCGCCACGGCCACACCGTGACGAAAATTTTTTCTTTCAATAACTTTTCATCGTTAACATCTTAAGATGACACACACCAAGTTTGAAGTTGATTGGATGAAAGCTCTAGGAGGAGTTCGTTAAAGTACGACACGTGGAAATGGCCAAAATCGCACTAATTTCGAACATTCAATACAAAATGGCGGACTTCCTGTTGGGTTTAGGGGGGGGCTACAATGGAGTTTTATGTCCGCCCTGCCATGCTACATATGTGGACCAAGTTTCGTGAGTCTACGTTAAACGTAGTGCAGGGGCTCAATTTTCATAATATTGTTTTGGTGGTGAATCGCACAAAATGGCCGCCCGCCACGGCCACACCGTTCGACGAAAAAATTTCTTTCAATAACTTTTCATCGTTAACATCTTAAGATGACACACACCAAGTTTGAAGTTGATCGGATGAAAGCTCTAGGAGGAGTTCGTTAAAGTACGACACGTGGAAATGGCCAAAATCGCACTAATTTCGAACATTCAATACAAAATGGTGGACTTCCTGTTGGGTTTAGGGGCTACAATGGAGTTTTATGTCCGTCCTGCCATGCTACATATGTGGACCAAGTTTCGTGAGTCTACGTTAAACGTAGTGCAGGGGCTCAATTTTCTTAATATTGTTTTGGTGGCAAATCGCACAAAATGGCCGCCCCGCCACGGCCACACCGTTCGACGAAAAAAATTTCTTTCAATAACTTTTCATCGTTAACATCTTAAGATGACACACACCAAGTTGGAAGTTGATTGGATGAAAGCTCTAGGAGGAGTTCGTTAAAGTACGACACGTGGAAATGGCCAAAATCGCACTAATTTCGAACATTTGAAAGGGCCCCCCCCTCTGTCCTCTCAGTGTCAGGGCCTGTTGCTATGGTGATTTCCTCAGAGAAGAGGCCAGAGTGGGTTTTTTTTCTGTTACAAGTCAGCAGTTGGTGAGCCTAGCGCGAAAACTTTACGTCCGACAGACTCCATAGTTAAACGTCTGCGATCAGCACAAGATTTTCTACATGTTGACCAACTATGATGTCTGAAGACGTAAAACTGGAGGAGAAAGAGACATTTGTTTGGGCGAAAACTTCATTAAATCGTCTTCCAGCTGCCAGTTTTTTCATAGTTTCGTCGACAGTTGGTAGATCACAGCCCACAATTTAAGTCCGATAGACTCCATAGTTACACGTCTGCGACCGGAACAAGATTTCCTACATTTTGACCGATAATGAAGTCTGAAGAGTTAAAATTGGAGGAGAGAGAGACATTAGTTTGGGAAAACCTTCATAGAGCCGTCCTGCAGCCCCTCCCTCTGTCCTCTCAGTGTCAGGGCCTGTTGCTATGGTGATTTCCTCAGAGAAGAGGCCAGAGTGGGTTTTTTTTCTGTTATAAGTCAGCAGTTGGTTCGCTAGCGCGAAAACTTTACGTCCGACAGACTCCATAGTTACACGTCTGCGATCAGAACAAGATTTTCTACATTTTGACCAACTATGATGTCTGAAGACGTAAAACTGGAGGACAGAGAGACATTTGTTTGGGGAAAATGTCATTAAATCGTCCTCCAGCTGCCAGTTTTTTCATAGTTTCGTCGACAGTTGGTAGATCACAGCCCACAATTTAAGTCCGATAGACTCCATAGTTACATGTCTGCGACCGGAACAAGATTTCCTACATTTTGACCAATAATGAAGTCTGAAGAGTTAAAACTGGAGGAGAGAGAGACATTAGTTTGAGAAACTTCCAGATATCCGTCCTCCAGCCCCCACTCTGTCCTCCACTCTAGCTCTGACATTCCACCACATACACACACATTGGAAAATCTGAGCCGGTCTGAAAACGGGACGATACGTAAACTGTGATTTGGGAGAAACCGTGCTTGATATCTGAACGCCCATTCAGCCCAATAAACGCCAAAGTCTTGTCTTCGGTTTAACCTTTTAATCATGTTTCTACGTTAAAGTATGGCGACACAGCACGGTCCCAAAGAGGGGCGTTTTGAGCGATGTTGAGAGTTTTCCCGAACATTTCCCATTCAAGTCAATGGGAAATTTTTGCCGTTTTTTGCCGATTTCGGAAAACCGCGGCAAATCTGGTTGAAACTTCCGAGCACACCATTCCCGATCATTACCCACGTTTCGGTGTATTGGGTTTGCGCGTGTTGGCAACGCTTCGAGACTTATCGTTGGACAAAAAACGGACGGAATAATAATAATAATAATAATAATAATAATAAGTATGAGCAATAATAGTCATTGTGCCGAGTGCTGCTATTGCAGCACCTCGGCACACTGAACTAGAAAATTCCGCAGAAATTTTATCAGTGTGCCTGCTACTTGGTGCACATCTTAGTAATAAACTAAAAATAATAAAGGTGTTTTTATAGCAATAGACCTTTTTAAAATCCTTTTAAGACCTTTCTGAGAGAATACAATTGTTTGACAATAGCAATAGGGAATGGATAAATGATAAATGAGCGTAAAAGACACCACAAATGCATAGAGGTCAAGACCAGAGTACTGTGTAGTACCACTTACCGTTTCTGTTGATTTTTTTATTTCTCACACTGTAAACTTCCATATTTTGAAAAAAGAGCAAAGGGCTACTAAAAACCAGGGATGATGTGGGAACAATTTTAGAGATCTCATAGAAAACAAACTCAACCACAAGGAATTACAGTTAAATTATTTATTTATAATAATATTTAAATAGTCATATTATTGATAATAAATAATTTTTATAGCGTTGTCTCCCCTGGCAGTCATCTTCTATCTCTGAAAGTACACAAACGGAAAAGACATCAGTAATGACAATATTAAAGCAGCAAGAATAAATTGAATTTTAATTAAGTCAAGAATTCTAAACTAAACTAAGTAGAAAGCCAATTAGTTTTGTATCCATGCACTCATCAAAATAGTAATCTCGTTTTACCTATGGTAATTGTTAAATTTTAAAAGGAAAACATTTTTAAAATGCTAAATGCCAAAAGGTTAAATGCCAAGCACGTAGTTGTGAGTTGGTCTTACCTCAAGCCTTGTAATGTATGGCCTGCTTTCTGGAGAAAGAAACCAGCTGCTGTCTCAGCTGGAGTCCTGAAGAGCTGCCCTGTGTCTTCTGAAAGAAGAAGAATCAGACATAACTTTTCATTAGCTGATGTTGTCATCCCTTGGATTGTCAAATAGGTGAACAGTGAAATGAAAACCAGCAAAGATGTGTGGTGCAATTCTCTACCTATACTTTTATTAACCTAGTATTTACCTCAACACTGTCTTTTGGGGGGCATTGTCTTCGCTCAGACTGCTGTCCCTATCTGCATCTGCATCTGCATCCCTGGAACTGCAGCCCAGCTTTGTCCTCTGCTTTCTCTGTTCTTAACCTTGACTTATTTTATTAACTTGATCACATGTGTTTGTCCCTTAGTTAAAGCCTCTCTATACAAACAAAGGCTCTACAAGAGTCCAAAACACATCAAGGAAGCCAAGGAAAAAGAAAATAAACCATGCCTACATTCAGAAAAAAAAAACAATTACTAACTAAACACTAACACTTTCCATGAATCTATAATGCATCACTATCAACTTAATTGACTGGTATAATGGTATTGGTATAAAGTATTAATAAAATGACTAGTCCCTATTCTGTTATAATTTTGTTCTATTTAATAGTATAGTTATTATTCCCTCCCTCTAGTTATTATATTAATGACTATATGGTAAATTAATTAATTAATAAAAATAATATAATTAATAATAATAATTAATATAAAATTAATCTGACAACCATAAAGGGAAGCAGCGAAAAGAAGGGGTGCCCGTTATGCAGCATACACCCTGCTCCGCCGGTCTAGGCGAACGCTGCGACTCCTCACTGCTATCCCTAACTATAAGCTTTATCAAAGAGGAGAGTTTTAAGTTTACTGTTAAATGTGTTATTATATTATTGACTATATGGTAAATTAATCTGCCAACCATAAAGAGAAGCAGCAGAAAGAAGGGGTGCCCGTTATGCAGCATACACCCTCCCCCGCCGGTCTAGGCAAACGCTGCGACTCCTCCCAGCTATCCCTAACTATAAGCTTGGTATTAAAACCTTTACACACAGTGCTATAAGCAGATTATAACACATTATAGATATAGGCTTCATAGAAAGTGTTACCAAAGAAACAAAAGGGGTTGGGATCCCAGCCAAAAGGAACAAAAGATGGGGAAGTCACCGAGCCAACCCCTATAGGGCCGTCGCACCAAGATCATCCCCCTAAAGCTACCTACAGACAAACATCTAAACTATACTAAGGCGATTATAACTGCACCACCGGTGATCTCCAACCCAAACTAAAATAACAAAACCCAGCAATCTAAGACATGTTGGGGACAAAACAAAATAAAATAAGGCATGATTATTGATGATTTAATATCATGATTATTATCTTTAGCAGAGTGACAATGTTCTTTCAGTGACATGATTACGAGCCAATACATACCACTCTGACACCATAGACCATGTGTCTTGTGATGTTTTAAAATGATTGCCGAGACCCAGAACGCCTGGCAATATTTTAAAGGAAATAACTTAAAACCAGATAGAAAAGTGACCCAGTGACCCAGTGACACATCTACAATGGCAGCAGTGGATGTATTGGCTTGTAAGGTTATCACAAAGTTAAAATACAGTACACTGGATTGTGATAGCTGTAATAGGTTTGCAGTACACCTGATTGGAGGCACATATGTGGTTGAGATATGTAAATGTGATCAATCAGTGTCTGCTTTTCTGTGGTTGCAGCTGTGACAAGTTGTCCATAGCCTCTGGACTGAAACAACTCTTGGATTGACTTTTTGCCTCTACAGAGAAGGTCCTCATTAAAGTCCCCACAAACAATGACAGGCTGGTGATTCATCAGTTCCAAAGAGTCCAAGAGGCTTTGCATGTTTGGTAAAAACTTATCGAGACTAAAATTTGGTGGTCTGTAAACAGCTGCAACCACTGCACTCACTGGAGCCGTAATTTTGACAACTACAAACTCCAGATCAGTTACATTTTGCATGTACCTTCGAGCCTCTGCTTGGATGTGGCTCTTACAGTACACTGCAACTCCACCTCCATCTTTTTTGGCCATGTCGGGATAGTTGGTGTAGGAGACATGTCTGCTGCGTGTAAACATGTTGTATCCCTCCAATTGGAACGTTGGCGAGACAAAGGTTCCGGACAAATGTGTTTCGGTAATGCACAACACATCGGCAAGTCCTAGCTCATGGTGGCACTTCATGTCTTGAATGTGAGATGGAAGTCCTTGAGTGTTGTGGTGAATTATTGACAGTGTCTGGCCTGTTTCTTCTGCTGACTGCACACGTTGCAACAAGGGTCTTGCGCTCTGGAATGATGCCTGTGGCATGTTCCCAAGTACAGCTGTGATTTCAGGATCAGCATAGATTTTCTTTTCATCAAAATCTGTAATGAACAGTCCTTGAAGTGAGGTTGTCCTACTGATGGCAACGTAGGACATTCCAGACTCAAACACGCGCTTCAAAGACACCACTGCCGACTGCATTGTCATGCCTTGGACTTTGTGAGCTGTGCATGCAAAGGCCAACTTCATTGGAAACTGTCTTCGCATGACTCCTTTCTTGCACAGTCTTTCCTCACTTCTCTCTATGTAGACCAAGTTATCTGATGCCCCTTGGATCTTAAGGCGGAACTTCTGTCCTGCAGTTGGACTGTCCAATTGAAGTCCAATCAGCTTCACTGTCGATTGTCCACTTTCCTTGTCTGGTACTATGTTGGCAATTGTTCCAAATGTCCCATTGACGATCCCATCTTCCACATCCAGGTTCCTTATCACCATAACCCGCACTCCGTGTGCGGCTTGTATGGTGTCCGGCAAATCTCTTTTTGTGCCTTTGATGGATCCTTGCTGCGTCATTTCCCTGTGGTGGGGTCTTTTGTGAAGTCCTCTGCTTTGATGCTCACAAAGTCAGAATGGAGGGCAGCCATGGTTGCAGAATTGTGCGCATCAACTTCTTTGTTTGTTGCAAAGATGTGCAGGACATCAGGTGGCGAGTCTTTGACATCAGTGATGGCCTGGTTGAGTAAAGCTCTGTCACTGTCGCTGAGTGCATCTGTCTTTTGCTTTACCCTCATCCTGTTCAGGAGTTCAGCAAAAGCCAGATCATCTTTCTGTCGCATGATCTGTGTCAAGTTGACCATTTGAAATTTGTCTTTCCAAAGGTCGAGCACATCCTCCTTGTACACACAGAGTGGTTTTGCTTTACCAAGCGGGGCAGTTGGTAGAAATCCCCTACTGCTAGGACAGACATTCCTCCGAAAGGTTTCCTGTTGCCTTTTATCTGCTGCAATCTCCAGTGGACATAGGCAAATAACTCCTTAGAAACCATTGAAATTTCATCTATTATGAGAATTTCTGCATTGGATAGTGTTGCTCTCACTTCATCCAATGCATTTCCAAGTCCTTGATAAGGTGGTTTCAAACTTCTTGGCAGTTTAAGCAAGGAGTGCAGGGTTTTTCCAGATATGTTGAAAGCCGCAGTGCCAGTGAATGCAGTCAGTAGCACTGCAGGCGTAGACATATCTGCTTGGTCGCGGAATCTGGGGAGTTGGCGCAGAATCTTGGTTGCCTCCTCATATATGCACTTGATGACATGTGATTTTCC
Organism: Percina caprodes; assembly: GCA_013375575.1. Classification (NCBI taxonomy): domain Eukaryota; kingdom Metazoa; phylum Chordata; class Actinopteri; order Perciformes; family Percidae; genus Percina; species Percina caprodes. Next base: position 90,315 of record JABXJD010001318.1, read on the forward strand.
ACAGCCAGCTCCTCCTGAGACAAAGTAGAAGAACTGTTCAGGATTGTGGCCCCAGACACGCTTAAAGCACCATTCCCTCACAGTGTAGAAAATGGATGCCTGTGTTTCATTGAGGCTTTGATACAGCTTTTTCACAAAGTCTGGACTCAACTTTGGTGCCTCTATTGCTGGTGCTGCTCCACTGCTTTCACGATGGACTTGAAAGTCAGGTACGTTGTCTTGCTCCTTCTCATCATTGGGATTCATGGGCTCTAGCTGTGCTAGACACTCCAAACGATCCACTTCAGCCTCGGGTGCAAAAGAGCTCCATGCATTAATTATTGGCCCTTGCTCTTGAATCTTTTCCATTGCCTTCTCCATTTGTTTGCCATGTCCTTCATACTGTTTCTTCATGATCTTAACAATGTCCTTGACGTCATAGCCCCACACATTGGCATTTTCGTAGAACTGCTCGTATGTTGGGTATTGTTCGTTTTTCAGTTCATCATTAGATCTGTGTGCAAAATAGAGTTTCAGCAACCGGCCGTAATACTTTTCTGGCTGTTTTGTCTGTGAGAAGCGAGGAAATCTGATGATGGCAGGTTTTCCTACTGTTCTTTTTTGAACGTGTCCTTTGTCATTCAGAAGGGAATGGCATTTTTGCTTTTAGTTTGTTGTCCATACAGAGTCCTGTACTGTGAAGCAAACTCAGCCAAACACATGCCTTCAAACTCTGGTGTTGCAGGTCTCTGTGCATATTTCTCAGGTAATCCTGACATCCACACTTCTTCTGTGTCTAGTGCCATGTCCTTTAACCTGCTCATGGGGAGACTCATCTTCAGTGCATCATCATCAGTCTGTATGAAGATCACATTGCGCGAACACTTTTTCAGCGGCAAGCTGCATGTCCGTGCCACAGACTCTTGAGCGCTGACCTGTCTGTGTTTAGAGTAGGCCTGCATTATTTGCTTCATCTCATCATGTTGATTCACATCTGTCTTCCTCACATCGCGAATGACGTCGTTCAGGAACTCATTCATCTCATGTTCTGGCTTCGACACATATGACATCATGTACATGATGCAGTTGAATTCATCAAGCACATACTGAATGTCCATATTAGCATTCCATGCTTTCAGCAAATATGGATTGTATCCATTGACCCAACAGTCTTTTGGATCACGCTTCATCATAACCACATTGGTACTGGTTAGATCAGTGACACACGTCATGTATTCTTCGTGAGTCAAGTTGCATTTTGCCAGCAGCTCTGACAAGTTGTTAAATGAAGCATTTGGATCACTAATCAAACTCCTCAGAGTTTGTAGCTTTTCCTTGGCCAGCCTTTGTTGTCTTTGAAGAGGTCTTTTTGGATTTTGACTTTTTGACTTTTTCCTCACTGTTGGTTGGCTTTTTGTCATCATTTCCACTGGTGCTTTGCTTTTATCATTGTCATCATCAAAAGCATCGCCTTCTGGGTGGGTGATGATGGTTCTGTCCACAGGTAGTTTAGGGAACCCAAATCTGCACAGGACGTTGCCTTTCTTGCATGACTTTGAATGGTTTCTACTGTGAATTTGGACCTCGGACACAATTTTGTGGAGCTCAGGGTCTGCACTTGGATCAGGCATCTGGCATGTAATGTACTTATCAACAAACTGGCACAGATCTTGGTCATCATCTTCTCCAAATTCAGGGGCATCTTTGACCCAAACCAGCAAGTGAATATGTGGGCTGCCTCTGGCTTGAAATTCCACTCTATAGAAGTAGTCCTCTATTTCTCCAATGGGATGTGCAGATGACAGGATCAGATTTGTCATTAGAGCATCAACTCTTTTCTCAAACATCCGCATTACAGTAACAGGATTGCTTCTTAGAATTTCACATTTTGCATTCCAGTCGAGCTCAGAAAAGTCAACCTCTTCACCTTGTTGAGCTTTTATTGCCTCTATGACCTCAGGCCATCTCATTTCAGCAGCAGAAAATGTCAGAAAGAATGTAGGCTTTCCCAACTGTCTGACCATCGCATTGAGGTCTTTAAGGGTTTTGTCCCAATAGGCTGGAGTGCCTCTCAAAGGTTGCATGAAGCGTGTTGCATCTTTGTTTTTAATCAGTCTTTCCACATCTTCTTTATTTTGAAGCATTCTGCTGGAGATTTTTCGTCCATCTTTGGTGGTCGGTTTACCTTTACGCAGTTGGATTGACATGCTGTTTGTAGCCAAGTGGGTTTCTGTCACAAACTGCGAGAAGAATAGGTAACTCTGGTCGTTTGCAAAACGGGTATCCACAGAGAACAGCCTTGCATTGAAGTACATGCTTGGGGACAGTTTAATTTGTCTGACCTCATCTAAAGTGTTCTCTCCGTTTGGAAACTGCACTGGGAAGGCCATTGCTTCTAGTTTTGGTATGGAAAAGAAGCCAACTGGTTTGTTTCCTGGGCAGGTGCAATGCTGAATATTCCGTCACCGTAGGATAGAAGTTCCTCTGCAGCGTCTGGTGGTTGCATGCAAGTGTCCAGGGCCAGACCCGGTCTCAATTCCTCTTTTTCATTTTCTGGGTCTTTGGACGGGTCGGCCTGCTCACTGTTTGCATCTGCAGTGGTTCCTATTTCTGAAACCAGTTCTCCATCTGGGTTGCTGGGCTGCTCAGCATGTGCAGTAATTGCTTCTGGGTTGTCTTGTTGTGTCTCCTCTGCATCACTTGGCTGATCATCTGGAAGACTGTTGAATGAAGCATTTTCATCTATAGATACATCCTTGTATTCTGAATGCATCTCTTTGAGTTTGGTTAGTCCAGCTAGCACATTGGTCATGTTCACTGTGTAGAAGTGCTGATATCCTTTGTACTTGATGCGTCTTTTAAGTTTCACTTGCAACAGCTGGGCTTCATTGCTAGGTCTTGGCAGGCAGTTCACTGTTGATGCTACCTCTGATGGTACACACACAACAGCACCATGAACTGCTCTTTGCTGTCCTTTGGGCAATGCAACTATTTTGGCAAATGGTAGGATTTTGGCAATCAGCTGTCTTTCAAGCACATTTAATTCAACCAATTCTGGTGGGATTTCTGCTAGCTCCAATTTATTTGCAACTGCAATAGATGGCATGCTTCCGCTGTTCAGGTGGTTGTCACAATTGAAGCAGATCCACTCCTGCATCCTCTCTTGTGGAATGGTACATGCAGCTGAGCATTGACTGTCACAAACATGAACATATTTTCCCGTTAAGCAAGGATCTACAATATGACTGTTTTTGACATATCGTGACCTGTTGCAACGCTTAACTTGATTGGGAAACAGAGTCCTGTGACACACTGTGCAGACATAGGTGGGTCCATGGTGAATTCTCTCAGAGAATGAAGATATGGCAGCTTGCATCACACTGTTGATCACAGACTGGGGTTGTGGAGTTTGCTGACTGTGATTTACAATCTCTCTGTATTTCCTTTTTATTCTGAGTGCACACTGCAGCTTGTGATGAATGTGAAGTGTAGCATTTGTAGCTAACTTGTCTCTTTTGTTCTGGGTACAGCGACGTATGTGATGCTGCCTGAATGCTGGGTCACTGTGGTACTGCCGGTTACAGCGCTGTATATGATGCAGCCTGAATGCTGGGTCACTCTGGTACTGCCGGTTACAGCGCTGTATATGATGCAGCCTGAATGCTGGGTCACTCTGGTACTGCCGCCGGGTTGGAGCGCTGTATATGATGCAGCCTGAATGCTGGGTCACTCTGGTACTGCCGGTTACAACGCCACATGTGATGCAGCCTGAATGCTGGGTCTTGGTATTTAGTTTTCATAGCCTGCAATTTTTTTCATCCTAAATTCTGAACAGCTGGCATATTTCTTTTTTCAGAATGTTTTTGTTGAAAGCTTTCAGTGTTGTAGCTTTGTCTTTAGGTTTAGGTGGTACACTTGCTTTTCGCACAGCTTTTTTCCTCCGTTGTTTATTTAGCTTGGAACATTTTTTACAGCGTTTGCTGATTTTTCTGCCCCATGATTTCTTTCTGGATGTTTTGGTTGTTCTTTGTCTGCATTGCTCTCTGGGTTTTGAGGTGGTACAGCTGTAGCTCTCTGTGAGATCTTCACATGGGCTGGCTTTGCAGGACATCCACTGGATTGGATGTCAGACTCAAAGAAACAGGCACAAACTCATAGCAGGCCTCACTACGAGTTTCAAACAGTTTGTGCAGGTGTTTGATCATGTCACCCAGGTGACTGAATGTCAGCATTACTGCTTTTCCATCAGGGTGGGGCAAGCCTGCGGCACTTCTTGAGTGAGAATCGAAGACTCCATACCGCCCTGATCTGTCGCTGAAAACAGCAATGACCTCTGACTCACAAGGATTACAGCATGGCTAACATCTTTGACAGACACTGAAGTTGTTCTGAAAGAGTTAACCATCCAATAGGGCCATCTTCTAGGTGATGTATGTATCCACACCTCACAGGAGACATCAGCACGTTGTACAGATTTGTGTCTGTTAGAACCTGCTTGGCATTTCCTCTACTGTCAGGTGATTGCTTGAGAAGGTTTTGTCCAACTGAAGCTGGGTTTTGGTACCAGTATAGAGTGAATCTCCTGTGCAAGCACTCTGTCAAGTCTGGTTGTGTTGAACTGTGCTCCCTCATTGTGGTAGGCCAGAAATGTGAGAGCCATACAGGAGCACTGATGATTTCTTGAGAAGCTGTTGTATCTCAAATCATTCTGGTTGTGAGTTGCCCTGATAGTCTCAACATTTATGCTGATGTGTGACTCTTCATGTGCCAGGTTGGGAAGCTGATTTGGCAAAGGATTATTAAGGCTAATATTATTACATTATTATTATTATTAATATTATTATTATTATTTTTATTATTATTATTATTACACTGATAGATTTAATTAATTCAGTTATTATTCAAAAATAAATTAAAAGAATTAACAAGAATCAACAAATGTAGCTGTCTCCTGTACTACTATTTAAATATGAAGACTGTTAAGAGCTTTAGGGTAAATAATAAGTAATTCTCTCCTTTTAATTGCTGCTTATTTTTTCATGATTT